>JBAIZZ010000023.1:704372-802234 GCA_037355905.1 Heliconius aoede
ATAGTATATAGGATTAATTAGAATCTCTTACGTATTCACAATGCGCAGTATATGTTTGCGCATTACTGATTGCCGCTTCTCGTTCGATTTGTATTTATTGGAACAATGAACGAGCGGCGGTCCAATAACTCTGAACAGACTCACTGGGAGGCAAGAGGTGTATGGTAACAATTATTATATATATATTATACGAATATAACTTTTAAATCAATCTATATAAGTATAAAATTCCAATAAATTATTCTGAGTATAAAGGGTATGGTGGAGACTGTATTTGTCATAGCTAATAACTACATATATTGAAGTTTATATGATACTTGTCAGACAGTATATTTAAAGCGATAATTGTGAGGCGTACGCCTCCATTGATTTTTTTGTTTTATTTATTAAAATTATTTACAATATAATATAGCAATAGGAATGCATTCCAAAAAAAATATTTTTTTTGTAAGGATAAGAAAAATATTTTATATATAAACCAAACATATAAACATACCCAAGGGGATTTGAACCCGCGCCGTCTTGGACGGTAAAATTTTGGTAAAATTTTTATGTTTTCTAAAAAGTATAATGATATTGATGCATTCTTTTTTTAGCTTCTCGTACTAGACAAAAATATTATATACAGGTGTAACTCAATTGACGGAATCAACGGTAGTTTACTATTTCATGATTCAAGCACACATTACAGTACAGTTATTTTAAATGTTTTATTTAGACTGGCAATTTCGTTCAAGAATCAGATCTGTTTCCAAAAAATCACTTTTTTAATGCAAAACAAATAATTTGAGGCAGCTAGCAAAATCCGAAGATTCATAAAGACATACCTGGCCTACCACCAAGTACCAGCGACGTGATATTGCATGCCATCAATGCGTCGATGCTCCACATTCCAGAGCTGGCACGCTGACCACTCTGATAGCACCTTGCTATTTGAATATGAAATATTTTTAAATTTTGAAATACTTTTATGTGCTTGTTTAGTTTTTTTTTTTATTATATTAATGTTCGTAACTATTAGTATAACATATTTGGAATGCAAATGGAAGATCTCCTTTTTTTTTCTTTAAATTTAAAGTTTCTAAATTCAATAATTTCGTCTTGACGTAGTCTGTCTGACTCGGTAACGGAAAAAACATATTTTTATAGTCTCATGATAGGACTTGATTAAGTCGATTACATTATACTCAAAAAGCGTACAATAATCGGAAGGATTTGTAGAAATGGCTAAGAAGATGAGAAAAAAATATATTAAATAATATTTAACTAAGATTTTTACTTAATACTACAAAATTAAATTCATATTTTTTTATTTATGTGGCAATCTTGTCACATTTAATGCAACAAAATAAAAATATTACCTATTTTATGACCTCAAATGGGTGTCGAAGCCAGAACCATCACGATTACAATGACA
This sequence comes from Heliconius aoede, assembly GCA_037355905.1. NCBI lineage: Eukaryota > Metazoa > Arthropoda > Insecta > Lepidoptera > Nymphalidae > Heliconius > Heliconius aoede. Next base: position 705,790 of record JBAIZZ010000023.1, read on the forward strand.
CGCTCCACCACTGAGCTACAAATGCCTCACATGCATTTTTCATCGGCCATTTTTAAACAATTTCTATAATGAGGGTATCTCTATGATCCAACACTTAACCCTACCGCGACAACCCTTCATATGTACATTCTCGGCCCCTACGCGCGTTAATGTCACGCCTTCGTTACCTATTTAGAACAACAGTGCTTGCATTCATTAACAAGAGAAATTAAAAAATAAACTTTACACCGTGAGTACAAGGTTCAAATTCAAATAAAAAACTTCGAAGTACAGTACAGAGTAATATTGCACACTATTTTTAAAGAATATAAATCTTCAGGTGCAATGTGTAGATTCGATTCCATTTTGAACTCTACTACGTTGTAATAGAGTGTTGGACGTATCGATGATAATTGTTAAAAAATAATTGCCGTAAAACCGTAGGTGACAATCATGACGCCATGTTGGTTTAGTGGGGAAGTGGGGATCGTGGGGAGTAAGAGGCTTACACTAGTTTAATTGGCTTTGAACTAAAACTTAATATGGTGAGATCGATATCGCGTGGTTTATTCAAGAAGCCAGGAAAGTTTGGTGTTCTTTCACAGTTTGGTGACTCCGGGTAATTAGTGACTTAAATATGAGTGTCTAATTGTATACGTTCCGATTCTACTTTCCAGTCAAAGGATAATTCAAATGACAGTTGCTCTACTAATTATATGAGTTTGTTAAGAAAAACATGTGTTATTTTTTTTTATTTAATAGATAGATACATACGTAATTTATAAGAACAAATAAGTGTGTAACTGGTAATCTATACGTAAAATTGTAACTGATCGCCGTCTGCACATGAAAGATATATGAGAAATTCTGTGTTTAGCCGTGTGGTCCCGGCTTAGAATAGGATCACCCTGGTACTGTCGGTGTCGTAAGAGGCGACTAAAGTACGTGTGGTAGAGTCACGTCGCCAATAATGGCAACACGCATGGGCAGACTCGACCGGATTTAATACCACCCCCGGCATTTTAAACCGGCGTGAAGTAGTGGCTCTTGCCACTGCGTTTCGCATTAGGTAATGCCGGGCCCCGGTGCCCTTCATCTCCACCTTAAAGGCTGGCAACGCACCTGTAGCTCCTCTGGTGTTGCATGGGGTCGTGGGCGGCGGTGATCACTTACCATCAGGTGACCCGAACGCTCGTTTGCCTTGTCCTCTCCCATAAAAAAAAAATCTATTATTAATGTAATAAGACCCGAAAAAAGTTTTTTTTTTGTCTGCTTATTTGACCGATGTAAATACTGGTTTTACTTAAATACATTTTGGAAAGCGTACGTTAGCATTTGGTGTTTCTTTTATTTTAATGGTTTTAATGGTTAAAATTTGAAGTATTTATATAATAGTTCGAACAGACGAAGCCATTAGCGAGTCGCTAGTTCGCAGCAAATGAAGATTTGCCTATAAGAAAAATTATTAGTCAATATTATTAGAGGCCGCCGTGGCGCAGTGGTCAAGGGTGCCGCCCGTAAATATTCCTATTATATGCTTCTAATGTCATCCATGTTGAATTAAAGTAGAAAAATAGAATTAATATAAAAATACCTTATACAAGCAAATATAAAAGTTTTATTTCATTCTAAATTTTCTGGTAACTCAACGCCGTACTTTCGCCTCGACATGAATATATTAAATACTGACTTAATTTCCTCGAGTGAGAATCGAACCCACAAGTAAAATAGAAAGCAGCAATAACTTTTGAAGTATTTATTCTTAAAATGATTTAAGTTTATCTTTACTCATCAACTTGTTTTCCCCAGTTTTTCTCGAGTTTTAGAAATATTTAAGATGTTATAATAAATAAATCTATAGAAGAAAAAGATAGAAGTAAAAAAAATATTCTTTTACCTTTTTCATATAAATATCATAGCAAAGATTGAAGGAGGTCTCAAGTGCTAATTTGTATCTCGAGTCCAGTACTCGAGGTAATCGTGTACAGTGAGCCTCTACATTAGTATACCTTCAAACCCTTGGGTGGGGAGGGGGGTCTAGGCCGTAACACCTTAGATGTCCAGCTTAAGTCAGTTACTATTGGTTTACGAAATATCTATTATATCTTACTATATTTTTTATAGCTATAATTTTTCTTTAAAGTGGCGCTGATTTTTATAAAATATGAAATTCAGACTATAATTTTTCATTGAACACGTACTTCAGGGTTTTTTCGTAGAATTTACCGTATAAGCTGAAAATAATTTATTTAATAAATATATTTAATAAATATTCGTATAGTTCAAGCGGGAGAAGCCGCCTGAGTCCGCTAGTCATAAATATAGGCAGAAAGAACTTAGTGGTTTTTAATTAGTTTTTTTTAAATGACAAAAAAAACCTCTAGCCTGTGTTATATATTTTACACAATGTTTTTTCCTTCTGATAATCAGAATCATATACTCATACATTCAAATAACTTTATAGCACTTATAATTTTCTATAAAATATCTACAGATGAAGTTTGAGTTCAAAACTAGCATATTTATTTAAAAAAACATAAAAGATAAATTTAGATAAACGCTTTTTCTTTGAAAAAAATTTTTTTACACGTACACATGTGTGGGTATTTTCTCAGTTTTGTTCTATTATTTTTATTATTTTTTTTTTATTACTTTTGAGTAACTATTATATAAGTATCTCAGGAAAACGTACTTTCTTAAAAAATATCAATACTCTTACTAATTCCCCAATTCCTCGATACGAGTTCCAATAGTTCCATACCAGGGGGTCAGTGGGGGAAGCCAGGGGGTGGGTCAGAGGGTGGGTAATGGAGAGTGCTCCGGACACTTGAGGGGTGACCTGTGACCCGAGCACCGGCTTTTGACAGTCCGCAATGCCGAAGCTACGAATTTATTGGAATTGTATAGTTGCTTGTAGTTGGCTGTTTGACTCGCCTTTATAACATGAATTTTGAATTATGCTGATTATTTTCCATGGTTACCAACATAGGGTTTGGTCAGTAATAATGAGGTATTTTGGTCAATGTTTTTTTAAGCTTCACGCGCTTCTTCATGTATCCCGCATCTAGCAGGGAAAACGGGGAGAGCCAAGTGTTAAGAGATTCCGTTTTCTACTATGCATCGAATTTTGAGTAGAAGTTTATAAATATTAGTAGTTTTTAAATCTCGTTTGTGAGCATGGACGTTATGCAAAAACTACTGAACATATTAAGATAAAACTTTACAGTACTATAACTTTTAAATTTAAATAACACACGGGCTATAATTTATGTAAAATTTAATTTATAATTTTTTAATTAATATGACTATAAGTTTTACCGGACAAAGTAGTTTTCGTCGCGAGGAGAGAAATACAAATATGTATTTTTCTCTTTCTCTCTATTTGACAAAGTAAAAGATAACAATGAACATATACAAATTCCCATGTAAATAATTCACCTTTTGACCTGTTTAATTGTAACAGTCAAACGGTACTAGCGGGTCAATTGACTTCGTTTCCTACTTAGCCGACCACCCACAGTGTGCGATCATCACTAACTATAGATATTGCTGGAAACGTATGTAATAATGCCGATATTCGTGTAGAATTTATGTCAAAGTTTAAAATTTTCTATAAATGTTCTTGTTTAATCGCAGCGCATATTTTCTGTTTTTTCGCTCTGGTATCGAGGTAAAGAGTTCTGTCACTCAACACGCAATGCCTCCAAAAAGGGGAACGGAGTATCTTATCACTAGGTTTCCTCTGCCTACCTTGCTATGAGAGGAATATAGCGTAACGATAAGTATACATGTCTATTCTGTTCCTTAATTATAGCGCTCTGAGCGTGCCAGTTCAGCACTAATGACTTCGCCAATATAAGTTGTACGGAGGTTGTAAAAAGCATTTACAATATTACACAATAGATGAACGAAAATAAATATTTTTAGTATAGGTTATTCAAATCTGTTATCAAATCAATTTATTTGTCTAGATAATAAGAATAAACGGGACCTCACTTAACATTATAAATATCTATCTATGGAATTCATTGTAACTCTTTACGGATTTTAAAATTATCATTTTACTCATAAAAAAAGTGTTAATTTCCAAGTGGAATGAACGTAAGAATGACTACTCGGTACATTTTTTATCTATAGATGGCATTTCTACAGCCCATTCTTTTCAACTACGTCTTGTAAAGTGGCTTTTAGAAAATTATTTTATTATAAAACATATGATGAAACTTTGAACAAGGCCGAATCGGCTTCTTCTTTTCCTAGGAAAAAAAAATCGGTTAAGTGCGAGTCGTATTCGCCCACTGAGGCTACCGTAGCAATTTCAGGATTTTAGGTTAACGGAAGTACATCTTATAAAATAATTACAAACATGTACTCATATTGCATTAAATGATCTACAAATATGAATTTTTATAATTTTTTCATAAAACCTATAAATGTTCACTTTTCAGATTTATTCCTTTATTTGTAGTAAATTCTGAGGTACCTACGGACCCATAAAATTTCAATTTCTACGAATGGAAATGAACGTATTGCTATTAGAAGCAGCTACAGGTAAATCTGACCACTGTACAAGTAGTCAGGTTATTTGATGATACACCGGATGCGGGTCTAACCTGAGTTCTCTTCAAAGCTCAGAAGACAAGATTGGAAATGTCAATCACACCCTTCCAAGTTCACAAAACATAATAAGTTTATCTGACAACCCTACTCAAACAACTGTTCTTCTTCACAAAGAATCGTCAAAGCTCGATTATACTGTACTATTATTATAAAATAAGCTATACTTTACTTGTATATTTTATATACATATGTATAAGTAAATACGAAAATTGCGCGACGGTTGTTGAGACACTATGTTCCCAGGTTCCCTCTGTCTACTCTGCAATACAAGCAGGAAGCTACAAAAAAAGATATGCAGTCTACAAATTCATTTATCTATTAAATTTTTTTATATTATACAAAAGATACAAATAGTAATGACCCCAAACCAATCAAAAGAAAAAGATAAAACTATAATAGTTTAATAAAAAGAAAAAAAACAACAACAAAAAAAATAAACAGATCTATGTTAACAGTTGATTTCTTAATCCGGTAATCAACAGGGCGCCCGTGATTTATAAATGAACCCCGCGCCAAGTCTACGCCTCTCAAAGTTAGTTCACTTAAACTTTGGTAAGAGTTTGGTATATTATTTTATTTTGAAAATATTTACTGTAGATATAAATATAAAATTTTGGCTCTTTATTAGACATCTTAATAATATTATAGTCGTCATAAAAAAATTAAGAAATATTACGTTTTATATGGTTTCTGTTATGTTTCTCTTTATAAATAAGATTTAAAAATGTTTTTTTTAGTATATTTGTTACACATACTTCCATCTTAATATAAAAAAACACCCTCAATCTAAATATAAAAAAAATCTATATTCAAGTTAATTAATTCTTAAGAATACATACATAGGAGTTTGAAGGGCACAGATCTAAACAAGATTGAAGTCCGGAGATAGCGGCATTAATTTGGGCGGTTTATTTTAAAAGTATGTTAAAAACACGAGAGATTCAAACTTCTTTGAAATTTGAAACAAATTCATTGGAATCCTTCTTGTACGAATTTGTCACGAAATATCTAGAAATCTCAAAAAAAAAAGAAACCTTTTTTAACTTGTAAATTCCACGATGGGGGAATTTGTTGACAAGGTCATCGTTTTTAATAAGCTGTTCTCGGATATTTTATTTAAGTTTGGCAAATAGTTTAAGGTGTTTCCTATGAAATTTATTCTTTCTAGAAATATCTTACGCTATAATTTAAATTTAATAAATGTCTTGTTGTAGTTTACGTTAATATTACAGAGAAAAAAAAAACAATATGGTGATCGAAAAACGGATGATCAATCAAATACAATTTCCTTGCAATATCCATAATTATACAGCAAATGATTTGCAGGAAGCCGCATCAAAATCGGTCAACAAAACATCTGTCTATGTGAATTGATCAGGTCATACTGACTAGCGTAAAGGAGCAACTTTCATCGCTTTCTTTAAACGTTAACCAGATGAGTGAAATAGATATATAAGTTTGTTGGTAAGTGACAAGGACGTAAGGACCTGTATTGGCCGAGGTATGAGAAAAGCAGGACAAACATACACAGATATGAACGAATGAGAAAGAGATGCAAAACTCTTGGGTGGCCACCCCCCACGGCTGGCCGATGACCATAAAAATGAGTATAAAATTGAAACATCAATATAATAAGCAATCAACGTGAGGCCAACTCTAATTATACAGGCGAGCATACGTTATAAATTATATGAATATATAGATTACACAAAATATACACTATTCTTCCAAATCTAAAGAAATGGTCTTTAGATAGGTTCAAATCTTTTATAAGTTTAAAGTTGTAGGCTTAAAAAGAACAGAGGTGAAAGTAAAGAACAAGTCAAAGAGTGTTTTAACTCTTGATTCGCAGGTTCCGTAGGCCTACACTGCTATGTGAGAGATGCAGCGCGAATTATTAGCATTAATGAGATACAGCGCATATAAATAAATGGTTAGAAATAAAAATCTGTTTTTCCCATCTATATCAATTTTTTTATTGTTAAATTTAATCATTTACATTGGACGTTTACAATAGATTTTACATTAAGGCAAAGGTCCAGCGTTGAGTTCCGCCATTCAACACGCAATGCCTCAAAAAGGAGAGGAACTGAGTGTCTTAACACTAGTTTCCCTCTGCCTACCCTGCTGTATGCGGGATACAGCGTGATGATGATTACATTAGATTATATGAAGCAATATATATCTTGATAATTCTTTTAAATATCTGAATACTTTGAAAGGTTATTAGTATTATGAAATGTACTAAATTGTAATGTATTTATTGAAAAAAAAGAAAGAAAAAAGACAATATATTACACAGAGGAGTTCGTTACATACTTCAAAGTTAAAAAACATTTAACATTGAAAAACCTTAGAACTAAAGGTTTCTTCGTGCTTATTTAAACCATTTATATAAAAAAATAGTTGACGCTGTCCATACAATGTCCAAAGTAGGAGTTTTTTTTACAATTCTTATAGACGTTAGATGACGCCCGTTTTTCTGTAATCACGTTTATACCCACATGAGGTCAGCTTGAGCTGAGTGTACACTGTAACAAAAATATCACTATAAACAGAGCATTGCCAACTTATTCCTTTGCAAGCTTCACGCTGTATCCCGCATATAGAGAGTAGGCAGAGGGAACCTTGTGTTAGACACTGAAAATATTAATAAATAATAATTCATTTAGAGGTTGCGTTTAGAGATACGCTAGCGCATACGAGCATACGGCACTATCGCCTTAGTCTCTCGTAACTCTTCTAAAATTTTTATATACTACTTAGTTTTTGTTTTTTTTTTTTCAATTGTATCTTATATCCTAGGCCCTCATGGCGCAGTGGCAAACGTGACGATTGTGGGGAATATTTTCATTTTTTTTCAATTTTTAATTCGGCGGAAAGTAGGGTACGGAGTGTCTTAATACTATCTATTTATTAATATAATAAAGTATGATACTTCTTAACTTCAACACAATGCCTTCATATTTTTTTTCAAAGAAGTACTAGAGCGATCTTCACAAGTGTACCCACGTCGTTAAACCAGTTGAACAAGTAATACGTAGCAAAAACCATATTTACCACACAAACACTAACTCAATGCCCGCACAATTATCTGCTGGAGATCACCGAGGAGATATGCCTCTTTGATGCTCATTTGGAACAGCTAATGAGACATAAAAGGATGGAGTTTACACTACATATCATGAGTTTTTCTTAACTTACAATACTATAGATTACACATGTTCATAAAAGTTTAATAAAGCAATAAGTTTAATTTAATATGTCATATGGTATAAGTCATTCAAGTAAAGAGGTCGTCGTGCCGCAGTGGTGAAAGCTTGTGACTGTAAATGTAACGGTTGTGGGTTCGAATTCCATTTACAGGATTAAATTGTTATTTATTAATATTTTAATTCTTTTTGCTTAGCCAAAGCGTGACGTTATTCTGTCACATAACACGCAATGTCTCAAAAAAATGGCAAAAGGAACGCAGGTTTCTTCTGTCTACTCTTGCTATGTCATCACCATAGGAAATATCATAAGATTTTGAATATTCAGAAAAATTTTAAACGAACAAATCACACTAAACCCACAACCATTGGAGGAGAAGGTGGCATTTGCAGTCACGCTTTGTATAACTGCACCACAACTGGCCTCACCCCGCATAAGTAGGGTCACAAAACGTTGAACCATCTCATCCGCAATAACCCACCACGCAACATTCAGTTAGTCTATCGTTATACCGTAATTGACGAGTCCGAGTGATAATTACGAGGTTACCTCGTGGGTGGCATGATGGAACATCGGGTACCTAATCATAGGTACCTTTGTCGATGACTATCAAATTGCAATTTCGTGACTGCGCTTTCTAGATAATGTCTCTGTTTGTGGGGCTTGGTATGTGATGCTTACTGTTATTTTGTGTTGCTACATCTCGGTGCTGATTCAGGTTTTGTTCTGATTCCATGTACATTGTGGTGCGGTGGAAGTACGTAGACTTTAACTGCGATGGTCTTGAGTTCGATTTTTACCGTGATACCGTGATATCATTTAAGATTAACGTTTTGGGTTTTGATTAGAGAAATTTTGTTGTCATCGATCAATAGAGGAATAAGAAGGCAGTAAAAAATATATATTTTATATTAAATCTTATTTTTCCCATGAACTGCTGAGCAAAATTAAGGATAATATTTGACGAATAAAGAAGCTACTTTAATGAAATTAATTTAAGAGATGATGATCATTTGTACAATAAAATCGTAAATGATGTTTGTAGATCCAAGATATATGAGAAAAACTGTTATTAAAACTATATAACTATAAATCAATATTTCTTTATTATTCCAGATTATTAGTACAAAAAATGACATAGTGGACGCGGGCGAAGCCGCAGACGGGTCGCTAGTCTACAACACTTATTTAATAGAACTGTTAGACATTATATCCATTCAACACTCGGAATGGTGATGTAGTTAAGCAATAATACAGTATATGACTAATGGCTGTGTAATTTGAACGTATAAATCACGGATAGGCACGTCAGCGAGAGCTGCCTACGGCGGTGGCTGATCGGCTGTTATCACCTATGCGGATGATGGGGGATGTGTGGACTGGCTTCGAGCATTTTCTTTTATAATTCATTATAATATTATATATATTTTTAATTATTTCTATGTGTTGGATTTTCTACTCTAATTATTTTCATTTTGTTCCCGCACTGCCCCAGAAATTTGGTGGAAAGTTAGGAATGGAGTGTTTTAATATTAGGATTATCTTTGTAGGCAGAGTAGATTCTACTATGCGTGAAGATGTTTTTATTTTCTTTTTTTAGTGTATTTTTAAAGATATTGTGGTGCAGTGACAGTGTCTAACTTTAAGCTCGTATAACTATATACATCCAATTAATATTCAGTGAGATGCTTTGAGAGAGAGAGAGAGAGAGAGAGAGAAATCTCTCGACATCAGTATTGTATTTTGGGATATTAAAATCAATTCTCCTGTAGATCTATTCATAGGAATAATTTAGGTAACTGTGTACAACTTTAACATTAGACAATCACATTCTTCTCATATGACTTTTACCGCCAGCAAAAAAAAACATAGTTAAGGTCCATCCATCGACTTACAACTCCATAGCATTCTCTGTCCACTAAACAAACCCACGTTCGTGACTCCAATTCCATCTCATTATCGAGTTTGGTTAAAAAGTATAAATAATATACAAGTTGTGGCAAATTGACGTATAATCATAGCGTTATGTTTATTAGTTGTAAATATAGATATTATGCGCGCGCGGCGGGTGGCGACGGCCACACGGTATAATGGTTCTAACGACTCGTTCGGATACGATATTCAATGCTGTTTGCCAAGGAAAGTGAAATATGCTTAAGCGCAAATGTAACTGTAAGCTATAGGTTGTGGGTTCGATTTTCACTTGTGGAATTGAAATATTTAATATTTTCATTGCTTCATATATGGAGATTATAGGTAAGCGCGGTGGGTGGTGGACAGACACACGGTATAATGGTTCTAACGAGTTTTTCGGATATTGGATGTTCTTATAGATTGGGAAGGAAAGTGAAATGTATTTTAATATGTGGGACGCTAGTTGTGGGTTCGATTTTCACTCGCGGTAATAAAATATTTAATATATTTTAAATTGCCTCGCTGATGATATCGAGGTGAAGCGTGTCGTTGAGTTACGTTACTCAATCCGTAATACTTCAAGAATTTGGGGGAAAGTGGGGAACGGTAGTGGCTGAACCGTAGAATCGCTGATCCCCGTTGCATATCCTGGTATGTGCAGAGAACAAGCTGAAGCTAAAAAAAAAATATAATGAATTGATTGGAAATGTTTATTTTTTGAATTTTTTTTTATGGAAAAGGACAAGAGCGCACGGGTCACCTGATGGTAAGTGATCACCGCCGCCCCCGTGCAACACCAGAGGAGCTGCAGGTGCGTTGCCGGCCTTAAAATATTTTAGCCGTCGCGGAGCAGCACGACAGTTGCGGATTCGATTCTCATTTAGTGAAATAAAACATTTTCATTACGTCGCTTTTTAATCTTGTTAAGCAGTAAATTACCAGGCCAAAGCGACAAGCGACAAGTCGGCCTTGGTCTTAATATTTATAATTTAAGCAATAATAAAACTTATAACGATAGTTTGACAAGAATCTGAATTTTGAAATACAACATAAGCTGTTGTTGTCACTTCACTAAGTCGGGGTAAGAATATAGTTGGATTTCACACACCGTGACCTGACCCATTAGGCGGCTACTGTCATTGTACTGATAGAAAAAAACAATATTAGGGTTATTTATTATCTTAAATAATCAATTAAATTCTATTATATCTTAAATGTTCCATGAAATGAAGTGAGTTTTAGTTTTTATAAAATTGTTAGTAAAGTAATTTTTTTCGACGCACTCTACGTCGGGCTATGGCCTTGGTGCCAGAGCGAAGAAAAAAAATAAATAAATATAGATCATTCCCCTGACTGGGAATCGAACCTACAAACGTCGTGCTACGACACCCTCTTAACTTAAAGACTTATGTTAACCATTTAAATATATATATTTTTTCATATTTTATCATAATCACACATATTTTGTGATAAATTTTATGATTACTCTGTAAACGAAATTTTCATTCTATCCGTACAACAATCACCGCCTATTTTCACTTACATTAGTTTAGCCGAGGAGTATAAATGAAATATGTGGACGGTCGCGTGACGTCTCCATCCCTTTGACGGGGAACCTCCACTTAGGTGATTGGATTTTTTCGTACCTCGTACTAGTATTAGATGCACGCTCGTCCTGCATGTATCGGGTATTGGGTATTGGGAAGGACGTCGCAGTCCTTCTGATGTTGAATTTGTATAGGATAGAATTTATTGTATGCGTCATCCATTTGAAATTATTTGTAATGTTTTTTTTTTATTTTCACTCTGTATTCAGAACAGCAGGATAGACAGAGGGAATTTAGTGTTAGGACGCCGCGTTTCCCATTTTCCGCCGCTTGTTCTGGAGAGATTATGTGTTGAGGGGCGGGAGCCAGCATCGCGTATTGTCTCGTCACCAGAGAAATAAGACTAAATTTTTTATCTTCTCTAGTGGGAATGTAACTCAGAAATCGTTGCGCCCATAGCCACACTTCTCTTGCACCACGACTGGCCTCTACAACTCTTAATTATTTCACTAAGACCACCCGGACAAAGCCAGAGGTAGAATCTAGTTAAAATATAATTTCCACCAATAGAATAAAAACTCCCAATATCCTCTCAGTCAGTCTGTAGCGCCACGATGATGTCTATAGACCCCTATTAGAATAGGGACTCATTAATAATTTAATTTTATACCCAAAAACGCTACCCATTCGCACGACGTTTCCCTTCAAACTGTTCTATTTAAATAAAATTTATATCGTTATCGTCCAAATATTTATTTTTATTTCGCGTAACCAAGATTTTGAGGGCGCCAGGACACGTGCGTAGCGGGTGTCGGAGGGTGGAGACACCAAATATAATATGACCCCTTTTCACCGTTACAACTGAAAAATAATATAAGAACTTTGGTAGGTCAACTTACACTGGATGAGAAATAGCAACAAAGGATAGCGTTTAATACGTTTAAATTTATTATAGCAGTTTGTTTGAGCGTCAAATTTGATTTCGTATATTATAGAGTGGTATTATATTATCTGGTGCTTCAATAGACTTTATGATTTTATTAATGGCAGTTAAATTAGTATCACCTCGAGTTTTAATTTAGCACATCTACTTATATAAACTTCTATGATGATTTTTAAATTAATTTATTATTAGTGTTTGTATCTATCTGTACTTATACTCAATATTAAAAAGATTACGAGTTGGTTTGGTTGAACGACCTAATGTCGGGAACTAGCCAGTTTATATTAGGAAGGCTTACATATGAAGTTAACTGTTCCAATGTGAGTCTTAGTTATTTTTGTTTCATCACGGGAGTGATAATCCATTCCAGAACGGGAACCCACAACTATCGCTTTTAAAGTCAGACACAGTGCCACGGTGCTACGATGACGTAGGTAGGGGGAAATAAATTAAATTCTGAAAGCATTGCGTATTGAGTGGTGGAACTCAACGCCGTGATTTGCCTCGGTACCAAAGCAAAGAAATTGGAAATATAAAATATTCCATTTCCTAGAGTGGGACCTATAGCTTAAGCCTCGCTATAATTTCTCAAGCACACCAATTCGACCAACCGCATACAATATATCAAAATGCTGTTCTATAAATATTTATAAACTATTTCCTTCCTATAAATTCAAAAGATTGAACGTATCGACGACAAATCTTAGAAATCAATTTGAATATGTTTCTCAGTAGAATAAATTACGGTTGCTTCAACACTAAAAATCTTTTAATTACTAAATATTTTAGGCTTTTTAGTTCAGCTTACTTACTATTATTTCCAAAAACTTCTAAAAAAAAAATCAAATCAAATAAATAAAAATATATTTTATAAAACACAAAAATTTGCAAAAATAACCAAAAACAATCTTTCCAAGCGAAATGTAAATACATTGTACGACATGATATTAAACTTGTTTATTGCAGACCACCCTCCTGTGAAGACCCCGGGGGTGACAAATTATTATTTTTTCATAATATCATCTCGTTGTCAGCGGCGCGAGACCAAAAACTATTAAAGGGAGAATTTTAGCTGTTTTTTTTTCTCCACTTCTCATCTCCATTGTGGATTCAGTGGGACCGGAAGTAGTAAAGTCATAGTAGAGAAGTGATTTGTAACGCACGCGCCGCATCTACGTCACTTCCGCGCGCCGCCATAATGACGCAGATAGCGCTGGATCTACCCTCTTATTGTGGTACGGCCAAGCTTTTACTTTTATGCCCTGTTAGCTTGAAACGTTTGTAATTATTTGCAGTATATTTATTTATATAAGGCACACACTCATCTATATGATATATTTTCTTCCACACTTTGTACTTTGTAACTTTGTTATTTATGTCGGTTGTCAGTTAAGATAATATATCTCGAGATCCTGTGGAAGTTGAAATTAATATCAACCATTCAGGTTAAACTTAGGTTTGCCAACTGTTATAAATTCTACTTCCCGTTGATCTAAAATCACGAAATTGGTATGGAATCATCAATGGACATGTTCCACTCGCATTTCCCCGGGTATTTAAAAGTTTTTCTGATGTAAATGAGATTTAAATTCCAAAAACATCCAAAATGACATCTTAAAAATTAAAACCAGAAGTTATTTTTACTTTTATTTTTGTATTATATATTTAGAAGATAAATGCGATTTTGCATAGATTTTCTATTCCACGTGATAAACCTTACTTACCTAAGTAAAATAAGAAATCAATTAATTTATATAAAATTAAATTTTTCTTAAAGCAAATAAATGTAAGAAAACTTTATCTGTACTCACTCCATTTACGTCGATATAAGATGAATTTCTTCGTCAGTGGGTATTTATAACCACTAACGACCGATAATGTAATAAATATGGTGAGATTGGATTATTTCAAATACTTCACCAGATTTTAAATCAGCTTCACGCTGTATCCCGCACACAGTAGGGTAGGCAGAGGGAGTCTAGTGTTAAGACACTTCGTTCCCCACTTTCCGCTGAATTCTGGAGACATTGCGAGTTGAGTGGCGAAACGCTCTTTGTCTCGACACCAGAGCGTGCAGAGAAATTAAAATATAAATAAATGTACATAAATATTTCAATTCCTCGAGTGGGGATCGAACCCACAACTGTCGTGTTACAGTCACATCTTTAAGCCGTGGCCCCATGACAGTAAATAAAATGTAGTATTGGCTTGTATAATATTTTTAATGTTCATTATTTATGTAGATAAGTGCGGCGTTAAGTTCCGCCAATCAACATGGAATGCCTTGAAAATCGGGCATGATCTCTGTCTGCCTATTCTACAAAATTTGATATGCAGCATGAACCTAATAAAATATTTGAAGATTATTAAGTTTACTTTAATTTGAGAAGACCAGCAAACACATTTATTGAGTTACTTCATAAAAACACAAATAAAAATATATTATCGTAAAATCAAAGTGTAATAAAAATAAATAACTATTATAAATATATATAATAATAATAAGTATATTGACATTCGTTCTCAAGTAATTCTTAGCTATATCATATAAATTACATCACAATTTAAACATTTTCAATCCATTTGCAGAAGCAAAAAGTTAATGTATCGTCATCCACCACCCACAATCTATCTACAGCGTCCACTTGAAACTTTATGGTAATGTAGACCATTAAGATGGCTTGGTCATCCTCATTTCGAGGCCTCTCGCAGCGCGGGAGCATACGCGTGTAACTGGTAACGCGACTGGTTGTGGGTTCGATACCCACACGAGGAAAAGAAATGTTTATTTAAATTTATATTTTCTTTTCCTCTATTCAACTCTTAATGTCTCCAGAATCCGAAAGAAAGATCGAAAATGAAGTCATAATACAATAGTGTTAAGGGACCTATCCCTCTGTTTTAGCTACTGTGTGCGGGAAACAGCGTGAAACTGAATTTGACCTTAAGTTCGTTGACTCCGCTATAAAGATCAATCAGGCTCATTGCCGCACCGAATGTAGCTTTCTTCTGGCGTATCCATCAATCCACAGCCAATTAAGGGATTTCTAGTTAATTTACTTTAAATTTACTGATACCTAGATTATAATAAATATATCACTGTTGGCAATTTTAATCTACTTGTTATTTATGGGTTCGGAAATTATTATAAAAAATAAAAAAATGGTGAAGTGCGAATCTGGATCGACCACCGAAGCTTCCGCACCAATTTCAGGATGAGAGGTCAACAAGCGGTACAACTTATATGAATAGTTGAAGTTGTAATGTCAAATACAAATATGTAGTGATCTTTTTCTACCAAATATCTTTCCATTTTCGTTTCTCACATTCTTTCCTCTATTTTTATTCTTCTTCTTCTTCTCACTTTGTCCTAATTCTCTATAGATTTCATTGATGTGCTGTGTAACGGTGAATTTTGTACAAAATGCATGAAAAGCGCAGCATAAATGCTCGCCTTTCGATTGCGTTGGTTTAGAAGTGCGATTTTTTTCTGTGCCTCAACGGACCATAGACGTAAATATTTGATATTACATTGGCAAAGGAATGCAAAGAAACCGAACCCACTACCTGTCGCGTTTATTGTCTTACTGTAGCGTGCCCGCGCCACGCCTGGCCTCTAACTCAAAATCAGTTCATCCAGAATTGAAACTAAATCGCAATAAAATGACAAGTAGGGTTAAACATACGCGATTCTAAACCAGTTTAGGGCACGCCTACACGATTTTACATTTAAAATGTCAGTACAAAAATGGCATTAGTTAAATCGTAAAGAGACGAGTAATCGCGAATAATTTTGTTGGCGTATTCGGTGGGTGGTAGTGGGTTCGTAAATACCAAACAGGTTGATCGATAAGGGTGTGCCAAAATTTGTGTAATAATTATCTGTATATTTCTCGGTATAGCTATATAAATTGTCAAGTGACAAGATTATCATTAAGATAAATAAAATATATATAATATTATTTATATAAACAAAAAATCTCGTAAGGCCAGTCGTTGGTGCAAGGGGCAGAAGCTTGTGAATGTAAACGTTATTCGATGTTATTTCATTTGAAGCAAATTAAATACTTTTTTATATTTTAATTTACTCACTTGGAAAAACTGTGCGTTAAGATATGCCGTAAAACACGCAATGTCTCCAGGAAACGGAGTGTCTTACAAAAGATAGAGTAGGCAGATGAAATCGGAGAGCCTAGTGTAAAACACTTCGTTCCAGAGTTTTCGCCGAATTCCTCGCCCACCATCGTTTGCCTCATTACCAGAGCAAAGAAACAAAAACATAAGAAATAAAATAGTGGGATTCGAATCCACAACCTTACAGTCACACACTTTTACCGCTGCGCCTTGAGGGCTCGAGAACATATTTAAATTAACATTGTTATTCTTTTTATTTTCTATATAACTCCCACATCATATAAGTGATATACCAATATAAAATCTACCTTAAGTTTTTTTTTAAAAGGAAATAGTCGGAAGCGTACGGTTGCCTCATGGTAAAAGCATGATCTGAAAGAGGCTCAATTAACTCACTTTAATACGAGGTAGACGAACCCCGGGCAAAGGGAAATCCTTTAAAACGTTTGAAATTCACCTCTTGTAACCTAGATGCGTCGTTAAATTACTATCTGTGAAATATCTAGGTTGAATATTATATATTTATATCGTAAGAAATCATACGTATATATATCAACGTATTTTTTAAATAACTAATAAGTTTAGCTTCTATTTTTCTAAGAGGGAACCTGTGGCTCTAGTATTAATTCTAGTGTTAAGACACTCCGTACCGATTAAAGCACTTCCATATCCCACTTTTCCACAGAACACTGCGCTTTGCCTTGTTACCAGAGCGAGGAAACGAAAATATGAAATATTTCATTGTTCATGGTAGGAATCGAATCCACAACCTTCGCCCTCACAATTGCTCATTAATTTATTATATATTTTACCTCAATAACTAAACCTTGTCCGCACAATGTGACATTTTCAAATATATACATATACAATCGCATACAAAAACCCAGAGCGTAATTAAAACTAGCTACAAGTTGCAACGCAAACAAAAGTACGTCAGGGTTGAACAAACACCGGACGCCCCAGAGTTGTGTGTTTGCATTGTTAGCGGTCAGACAAACATCAAAAATGTACGGAACCGAAGTAACGAACCAGTAATCCGATTCCGAGTGGTCAGTTTCAAAGTTTCGATCGGCAATCAACTGAGCCAACAGATATATTTCGTTTGTAAACAGGGGGCAACCCTAGCTGGCGCGGGGCTTGTTTGCGTTACTTAAGATGTTTATTAGACGGTCAATGCGGGCTAAATCATTGTGTTTCTATTTGTTATGGTCACCTTACAGGTTGTGTGTTCGATTCCTACTCGAGAAAATGGAATTTTAATTAATATTTTAATTTGCTCAATGTATTCTTTTTTTTTATGGGAGAGAACAAGGCTAACGAGCGTTCGGGTCACCTGATGGTGATCAGAGTGATCACCGCCGCCCACGACCCTGTATAACACCAGAGGAGCTACATGTGTTACCGTGTTATGTGCGGGATACAGCGTGAAGCTCTAGGTAAAAATTTTGTAGGAAACGCTACATCATTTTAATTTTTTTTATACGTCACGACTATATCACAAGATGATCGCACACACAAAAAAAACGATGAACAAGAAAAAAAAAACAAGAACAAACAAATCGAAAGACAAAATTGTCCACAAAAACTGACTGACACGCACATCCGATCGCGAAATTATTATAATATTTGAAATAAAACAAATCCATATTAACTATTCATCGGAGCGGTACACCAAAGATTCTCACAATGACCCAAAAAAAAAAAAAAAAAAACGCCCAAGAGATTGATATATCCGCCTAATTTGCCTATACTTTAGGACGAGCAATAAAATATGTCATATCATATGGCCCTTTGAGCCGCCGTGCAACCGAGACCTAAAAACAGCCTTTTAAGACAACGACGTATTTCCGGCTGAGGTTGAGGCTGAGGACGGGACAAAATAAAAGGATATTGGACTTAAAAGATCCTTCCAATTAAATGTGGAGAATGAGAAAGGCTTAAGTGATGGGGGCCTCGAGGGGCCGTAAATCAGTTTAGTGGTTTTTAATTATGGTAATCAGGATGTCCTTTTCTCTCCGCTCTTTGTCGTCTAATTTGTGTGTGCAATTGAATACTTCACATTTTTATTTTTGTTTTCATTTTCGTATTCGAGCGTTTAAAGACTGTATTGTTAGTTCTTTTGGATTATTGATATGCTTGTTGTCGATGTGAGGCCGTCGTGGCGCAGAGGCACAAGCATGTGACTGTAATGTGACGGTTGTGGGTTCGATCCCACTCGAGGAGGTGAAATATTTTTTAAAATTTATATTTTCATTTCTTCGGTTTAGTGTAGAGACAAAGAGCGGTGTTGAGTTTCACCACTGATCACGAAATGTCTCCAGAATTCAGCGGAAAATAGACTCAGCGGAAGGGAACAGAGTGTCTTCACACTAAGTTCCATTCAGATTTTGATTTTTTAAAAATTGTTATTAATGTTGATTGTCAATTTATGTGTACGACTGGTTCCACTTTTTCAACTTCTTTTTGTTCAAATTTCATGTTTCGAATAAGAGAGTCAACCAAATTTAAGAAAAAATATATTCTGAAGACCTACCTACTTACAATACTACTACACCTACTGACTTACACTATAGATTCCGCTTTAAAATCTTTTTGAGTTCCGTACATCAAAATCATACACGGAAACCTTATGAGATCATTTTATTCGTCTATATATAAAATGAGCATACAATTGAAGTTTGTCAATTTTCATAAGTTGTTTTTCCCGTTGACCTATAATCTTAAAATTGGTACGGAACCCTAAGTGGGCGAGTTGGACTTCCACTTGATCGGTTTTCATTGTACTTTAATATTTGCTTCAAAAATTTTATAAGCAACAAATATATTCTAGTAGTATTAATGTCTAAAATACTCTAAAAAAAAGTTAGTTATTTATTTTAAAAATAAGAAGAACTCTTATCACGGTGTGTTTCATACATACAACTGTTTCGTTTCGTGGAGTCCCATTACATGTTATAATCAGCTACTTACATACATATTTGCGTGAAATTTCTTATTTAATTTGCATAATTTTAACCTCAACACATTATTTTGTATGCATTTTTGCATCCAACAACTAATTATTTCATTCATTCATTATGAATCTCAAACTTTAGTGCTCAGTTTTAATAATAGCTTTAGTTTTTAAAAAATAATTGAAAATAGGTGATCTTTTGAAATTATTAATAAGATCAAAATTGTAAATATTGGCGCAGTGGCACAGAGTGTGACTGTAAAACCGACTGATTGTGGGTTCGATGCCCACTATTACATA
Organism: Heliconius aoede; assembly: GCA_037355905.1. Lineage (NCBI taxonomy): Eukaryota > Metazoa > Arthropoda > Insecta > Lepidoptera > Nymphalidae > Heliconius > Heliconius aoede. The sequence continues at coordinate 725,393 of JBAIZZ010000023.1, forward strand.
TACACTCGAAGATTTCCATTCCATTTCCATTTCTTCGCTCTGGTGTAAAGGCAAAGCATGGCGTTGCTTGCGAGCGAGGAGTTCTGCCTCTCAACACGCAATGCCTACAGAAACCGGCAGGCCGCAGGTCTTAACACTAGGTTCCCTCTGCCTACCCTTCTGTGTGCGTGCGGGATACAGCGTGAAGCTGCGTGAAAAAAAAAACAAATTATAAAAAAGTTTGAGGACCACTAAATAAAATTAAACAAAACCTGTAATTATCAACGAGTTAACGCGAACAAAATCCATTACTTGATATCATAGTACAATTAACAACAATTTGCCTTTGTTTTTCTAGCGATAAATAAGCTACTTGCATTCTGCGCTCCCGCACGGAACTAATTTCTTTACACTCTATATGGCGTGATAATGATTTGTTATAATAATATATGCTGAAAGGTTAACGTTACACTATATTATGTTAATATTACATTATAGTTATCGTTGTTAATGTTAATGTGGATTGAGAAGACGTCGTGGTGCAGGAGCACAAAATTGTGACTGTGAACGCGACGGTTAAGAGTTCGATTTCCAGACGAGAAACTAAATTATTCGTAAATCTGTTCATCTCTGCGCTCTAGTGACAAGAAAAAGCGCGACATTGAGTTCAGCCACTCAATGTGCAATGGTCTACAAATTTCGGTAGAAACGGAGTGTTTTAACACTAGAGTCTTACTCCCTACCCCTCTGTTTGTGGGATACAGCGTGATGCTGATTTAATTATTATATATTTTATAAATGAATGGATAAAAGGTAACCATTTGCAGAGAAATACATCATCTAGTCCTCTACTAGACTGAATTAGTTTGATTCTACTTTGTTAAGGAATCTACTTTGTATTCTAATTTGTGAACTAAATCACGTCCAGGAATTTCATATTTTTCCTTAAATAATCAACACTGGGTGATGTTTATTGCTTCATGAATATTATATTGTATCTACATTATGTTTCTTCTTTTCAATGAATTTACTCCATCTAAGGTAATTTTTCTTCGAAACGTGTTAACGTTGACTTATAATTACATTATAGGAATGAGTTATGTTCATATATTTTTTTTTCTTTTGATTCGCTCCAGTGAACGGTGTCTTGGGATTGTAAATAAAAAATTATATTATATATTCTAATCACAACTGCTTATGTACATGTAGGGTAAAACATAATTATACTTAATAAAAATCAACAATTATTTTCTTTATAGTTTTAGTATTATTTCCATATAAGCTAAGTATATAAATTTTATTATAATTTAAAAAAAAATTATTATAATTATCTCTGCAAACATTTTAATTTGCTCAAATTATGTATAATTTTTTTTTCCTATATAGATATAGAGGGAATATAGAGGGAACCTAGTGTTAATGCATTCCGTTCCCCACTTTCCACTGAATTCTTGAGGCATTGCGTGTTGGGTGACAGAATTCAACCAAACATAAGGCCTTGGTACCAGAGCGAGTGCGAAAATGAAAATGTTAATAAACAGTAATTCATTCCCCCGAGCGGGATTCGAACCCAGTTGCAACCACACGCTTATGTTATAATATGTATTAATATTTACACATAGATAAAATATTTTAAATGCAGGAGACTTCAAATGTTTGTTGTTCCCGATATGTCGGCAGTTTGCCAACGATCGTAGCAAATCATACAAAAAAAAAAAGTTAGTGACGCGCATTATGCAGTGTTCCGAATGCTTCGCTTGCCAAAAAAAAAACAAGTACCCACCTATTTATAAATATAGAACGCTTTCAACGTAAGCTTTCCCTGTAAGCAGAAATATAGTCTAATTTGATAAATTATATTGTTAATATCAACTTTGTAGATACAATAACGTTTGTCCAGTCGTGACTGTATACGCGACAGGTTGGTGGGTTCGATTCCCACTCGAGGAAATGAAGCGTTTAATATTTTCATTTCCTATTAGTGGTAACGAGGCAAAGCATTTGAGTTATGGTAATAAGTACGCTATGCCTCCAGAAATGGGGAAAATGTGGAACGAACCTATCACATTAAGACTGCTGTGAGCGGGATACATTTTATAAGTAAACAAATAAGCAAATATTTTTCACGTAAACCACTGGCCTCTATATACTATATATATAAACCTGATAGAAAATTATGTATTTTCAGAAAATGCTCTCAGCAATGACTCTTCAAACTACAAATACAAACAAAGAGCATCCCCGACAATAATTTATGGGAGAGATCACCCTTGGTATCACCGGAAGTCCGCAGACGCCATTTTGCCACGCGGCAGGAAGCGCACGCGCAACGCAACGTCACTTCCGTTTCGGTTGTCACTATGGCGCTTTAGAGATTATTATGTTCGATTCTCTAAATTGCAAGCTTGATTTGGCGTTGAAATTTATTGTATTTAGAGTTTGAACCGGCGTTGTGTCGCTCTGCTTTGACATTGCGAGTTGTAATGCTTATTAAGTAATGGTTTTCGAGTTGATATCGGCCACATATATTATATGGATGCACGAAATTTATTTTTAAAACAAAAAAAAAGTTTAAAGTTTTCATATTATATAGAGAAATTTTATATTTTAAGTCCATTCTGCTTCAAGATTGAACGAAATAAAAAAGAAGAAGTTTGTTTCTAACATTTTTAAAGTGTTTTTCAGAATACGATAGAGGTATATTTTTAAAAACGTATATAAAATTTTAACGTACTCGGACTAGGACGTAGACTATTAATCGAATATCTAATAACATAATCTGTGATAGACTATGCTTCACAGACGCATTAGTATATCATTATTGAGATTGACGTCCATCAATCTATGTATGGGTAATAATTCATATGCTGGTATATCGAATTACTTGGTGGTTCTATGTGAAAGTCTCTGTTAAGTGGTGATTTAATATAATTTTCTTTGTCTTCTCAATCTCTTGTATTGATAATGATAATAATATTTTATGAAATTTAAGTCTTCAAATTATGAAATTTAAGTTTTGTTAATTATTTTTGGAGAGGTCAGCTTAAGGGTACAAGCGTTTGGCAGTAAAGGCGATAGGCTGTGGGTTCGATTCCCATACTAGGTTATCATGTTCCCTTTGCCTGTTCTGCTATGATGCGTCATACATTATAATTATATAACAAATTAGTTCAAAATGTTATAGTATTAAAAAAACTATCTTTTCAGGTAAATATTAATAATCTACGTTTAAAATATTTTCAATTTCCTCCAGTCAATATGCTATAAAAAAATGGTTTATTTTCACTTCACATTGTATCCCGTATCAAAGTAGAATAGGCAAAGAGAACATGATAACCTAATGGGGGAATCGAACCCACTGTATGTCGCATTCACAGTCAGATGCTTGTGCCCCCGCGCCACGGCAGGCCTCAAATTTATTAACATAACAACTGTTTATTTCCATATCCAAGATAAATAATTATTCCACTTATACTATATTTGATATTATCAACAAATGATCGCTATTCACGTATAAATTATTGATATTAACATATAGACTTGGTCTTTATATAATCCGACTCATAAATTACATTGGCAGATGATAATAAGTTTATGTATACGTTATACGTATACTTTTGTTATTTTTCTTTGTAAATGTAATTTTTGTTCAAAATTTACAAATTTTTTTTAGATATTTTTATTTTAAAATGTTTAAACGGAATATCCTGTTAGTCTACAATACAGCATAATGAAAGTTGTAAGCCCCAGAGACCTGTGAAAATTTAATATCAATAATGTTAGCGTCATGAAACTTGAAATAAAAAAGCACTTTAGAGAAATTGTAGTTTGTGCTTACATAAAAACATAGGAGGCGGAGGGAACCTGGGAACCTGGGAACCTAGTGTTCAAATACTTCTTTACCATGAATTTCCGTTCCATACTTTTCATCGGATGCTAGAGGCATTGCTTGTAGAGTGGCGGAACTCAGCGCCTCGATTTCCGTCATTACCAGCGCGGGAAAAATCAAAATATTCATTTACATTTCCTCGAGTGGGAATCAAACCCACAACTTCTCGCGTCTAAATCCACACGCATGTGCCTTTGCGCCTCGACTGGCCTCAAATTGACAGTTTAAGTATAATTTATTAATAAATGATATCTGCTTATATATATTTATAGATACATACGTGATTAATGGATGCGTGTTCCCAACTTTCCTCAGCCAACCCTGCTATGTACTGAATACAGCGTGAACCTGCAAATAAAAAAACATATATACATCGTATGGACAAGCACTCACCAGCGTTCACCACCATACCTAGATCTTCAGTACACAAAGGTTATCACAGTATCTACTATCCACAAATTGCGACGCTATAGTCGGCCCTGCCGATATAAATCTTCTATTGAAATAGACAGACATGGACGCCATTCAAAGAAACCTTTTCAACGTGGAAAAACAGTGAGATGGGTTTCCGCAAACACTCCTGCAAGTTGAGATCAAAGCGCGATATGATAGACGCGCGGTTTAATTTGGCGCCAACTAAACTGACAGGGCGCCATTTTGTACGATTCTCAGATGTATTTTTTTTTTTCAGGATGTGATCGAAGTACATTAATATACGTATAAATACAAAATAATTATAATAGTATTTGTTTTTATTGTAGGTATATATTTTATAGTTAGTGTAATTATTGGTTTTTTTTTTTTTGTAAAATTTCTGGAAGTAAAGCAAAAGTATCTATTATTGTATTTTAACTTTATGTATAATTATTTCAGTTCTATTTTATTTCATTTTTTTAATTTATTTATATATGTATATATTTGTATGCTTGTTAAATTTTTTTTTAGTTTTTGTGCAAATAAACTGTTCACATGGAGATTAAAGTAATATATTTTTCTTTATATATTTTAATATACTTTATTGGCAGTTATATAATTTATATTTGGAATATTATTATTGCAGTACAATTAAAGCTGTCGCAGTGGTACAGTTTCTAATTATAAACGCAACGATTAACGGTAATTTTAATGAGATCTAGAAAAAATTGTCAAAGCTCCTTTTTAAGACAGTACTTGGGTCATTTTCCATCGACATCCAGAGAGAGAGAGATATCCGTTTGTCCGTCTGAATTCATATTTTATTGTCATACGTTCCCCTGCTCCTTTCGAGTTGGTCTTGAGGTGAGGGAGGTAGTGTTAATGGGTTTTGTTTATTCATGGAGTGCCTCGAGTAGATTGCTACTTGTTACAATAATAGCAGTTCAAGCTTTTTTAAATTATTGACAGCTTTTTCTCACCACTTGTTTTATGGATGTAGAATAGATGTATTTTCGTGGATTCTTGTAATGATGAATGAAACATAATAATCATTATCATCAATCACATGATTTAGAGCTTGAAAAGCTTCTTATGGCGCACTGTCGCGAGTGTAAAAAAGTTTGTTGTGGGTTCGATGCCCACTCGAGAAAATAAAACATTTAATATTTTTGTTTCTTCGCTCTGGTAACGAAGCGGCTTCTTCATTCAACACGCAACGCCTTCCGAATTCAGCCAAAATTTAGGAATGGAAGTATCTAAACAAACTAAAAAATCTCGGGACGACCAACACTAATAACTTAATCTAAATTCTTTAATCTAACTTCTTTATATTGATATTTGAATTGTTAAACTTGAGAAAATACTAATTAAATTTTATTTATATCAGTATGGTAATGTAAGGTCAGCTTCACGTTGTATCCCGCACATAGCAAGGTAGGCAGAGGGAATCTAATGTGACGTGATAAGAATGCATTGCGTACTGAGTAGCGGAACTCAACGCCGGGTAATGTAACGCAATTTATAATTAAAATCTTTTCTTGATTATACATTTTATTCTTAGTAACAATTTTGAGTATGTACTTGCAATTATATATGACATTGCTACAAAAGAAGCAATTGACATTTATTTTATATACTCACTGTCAAGAGTATATGTCTAATGCACACTAGACGCTCAGTCATACGAAGAGAGTTGAGAGAAGCATCTGTCCGAAAGTCTCTCTGCCGCTGCGTGAGAGAAGGAGAAGACTGACAGCCTGGCTTGGAAGTTATCAGTTAAAAAAAATGCTTATAATTTATTTTTTACTTTTAATTGAATCATATATATTTTTAAGTCCTACGAAACTCTTTCCAGGGAAAAATGTCGACTAATTCTTAGTTTATTCGATTCTTAGTTTAAAAACGTAATCAAATTTACCTGTAAGTATGAGTTTTTGAGATGACAAAACCCGAATTTCAATAATGGGGGACGTCTCAACTTTAATGGTCATTGAATTAACACATATAAGCAAGAAATTGGTAGGACTACATATTTTATTTTCTCTTGGACCGACGCGAATGTGTTGTAAGTATATTTTTACAAATACCCGATATTTTGTGTCCATATAAGAATCTGTTAATGTAATGCTGTACAGCATTAATGGTGGGTAATGTCGTTAATTGCGTTTGCAAGAATTTTCACAAGACATATACGTGCGGTAGGCCCTACGTCTGGCCCTTACTATTTTTTTTTTCAATACCATTTCGAAAAAGTTTTCTTTTAATTTTAATTATACCGAGACAAGTATCGAGTATTGCAGATAACTAACTATAGTTAATTATAAAGAGTCGTGTATTGGTAGGTGGTATTATGTTATTTACAAATGATGACTTAAACTTAAACTTATTGCTATATTAAAATATATATATATATATATATATATATATACAAAATTTTTACATGAATTTTATTCTATGTATACGACTATTTGACTGTAAAGTTTCATCGCAATATGTGCTTTTTCCGTGTGCAGGTTTTTCGTGAAAGTCGAACAAAAATCTTCAGAAACTTTCACTAGCATAAGAATTAGTTTTATTTATCAAGTCAAGAACACTAGGTTCTAGTAGTAGGGCTCAACTACATACATAGAATTTTTACAAACAGCCATAAGTACTTGTATTTATAATTTTAAAATAATTCTAAATGAAAACATGATATATTTTTGATTTATTTTCTCACGTGCTTAAACGACACGACACCATATATAATAATTTAAAAAATGAGGTAAGTCACGGTGCAGAGGCACAAACGTGCGACTGTAACTTCAGCAGATTATGAATTCGAGTTTTCACTCGAGGGAATGAAGTACGCTCTGGTAGTCACCCAACACACCATACCTCCCGAAGGGTTCCCAGGTTCCCTCTGCCTACCATGCTATATAATTACTAATAGTTTTTATTACAAAACATATAAAGCATATACGATCGGTAGAGTCCACAGCCGCAAATCACACCCGCCCATTACTTTCTAAAGATTCTTGGAACGGTCACAGTTGTTTTTGCTTATCAGAACGAGTTTCGAAATGGGCCGGGGGAGGAGTTTGTTTCCCAATAACGATGGCTTCAGCATTGGAAAACTGGAAATTTGTGAATATACCTACGTTTTGTTGTAAGTACAAGTACAACTTTCTTATGTAAATCGGAATTTCGGTTCCATGACATGACGTGACGTTCAGTTTCTTAGTTGCTATGCATTTTAAATATTTTTTTTCTTCTTGATCGTCTAGTTACATTTATTGAATAGTTTGAGGCCAGTTATAGCGCAATATAGTCCCTACAGTAAATAGAAGTTATTGTATCTATGAATACGTCTATATATGGATAAATCTGGCAAAAGTGAAGTCAAATATATGAACAGACAGTTAGCCTACTTGTCAGAATCACGGTAATAAATGAAATAAACCTAAAAGGAAACACCTAAGAAAAGCCGTACACAAATTATCGTACAAAATTGGACTTTGTAAAACTTATATTTCTCTACTCTCAAAAAACTCTTTGTAAACATAAATGTTCATGAATTTATTTATTTATATATAATTTCAGGTTAAATTAACAAATTTTTTGTGTGATCAAATTACCAGTAGCTCTCATAGAATAAAAAAGAATTACGCAAATTGGATCAAACTCTTTAAATTTGCAATTTTTTTTAATTGTAATTAACAAAACGCTCATACCTGTTGTTAAGACACTCCGTTCACCAATTTCTGCCGAATTCTGGAGGCATTGCGTGTTGAGTGGCAGAACTCAATGCTGCCCTTTGCCTCGAAATTGGAGCGAAGAAATGGAAATATAAACGTAAATAAATATGTCGCTTCCTCGAGTGGAGATCGAACCCACAACCTAGTGTAGTAAAATCTACGAAATCCAACTAAATTTAACTTTTGATAGCCAAAATGTCACTTATTCAGCATCAAAGAAAGAAAAAAATTACGTTATTCGATACTGGCCCTACATACAAAATAAAAAATATATGAACTGAATTAAGACCCTCTTTTTTGAAGACGGTTAAAAATAATTACAATTTTATATTTGGACAAATTTTATAGATTCATTAATTATACTTGTTCATATAACGATTTTAATCACTTATACGATACCATATACGTTGAAACTGTTGAAGTTATTTGGATTGAATGTAGCCGTTAATCTAATATACGCCTTTGATAAATTGGTATCGAGCAAAAAATAATAAGGCCAGTCGTGGCGCAGAGGTAGGCATGCGTCTGTAAACGCGACAGATTGTGGATTCAATTCCCGCTCGAGGATGTGAAATATTTAATATTTTCATTTCATCAGACTCGCCCACCGAGGCTTCCGTACCAATTTCATGACGGTAGGTCAACGAGAAGCACACTACTTAAACTGCACTAAATAAAATTTAAAAGTTGACAAATTTTGCAATTATTTTGTTTTAAGATTTTTAATTTTCCTTTAATTATTTTGTAAGTTGCCCCTTCGTGTCAGTCAACCTTCAAAATTGTAAATCCACGGACAGTACTCGCCTCGAGATAAATATTCGTGACAGACGGGCAGAGGGACACTAAAGTGATCTTACAGAATCCTAAAAACAAAAAAAAAATATTAAATACTAGACCACTGAATTAAATACTTGTGCGTTCTGCGACTTCATTAGCGTGGTTAAAACGACATAACTGAGAATTTCAAGCACTGAAAAAATAAAAATCTATTTGATGTTTTCTGACCGACGCAGCCATGAGTACCTATCGCGCCACAAAGAAATTAAAATAAATCATAATTAATGTTTTTAATACTGGAAATGATTTTGAAAATTACATTATCTCTTTTATAATTACGTAAAGAGAGGGGATTTTGTTTCAATCAACAACAACTTCGTTAACAAATGCTATTAAATTATATTTAATTTGATAATTCATATAAAATTTATTCATCACCGCACATAGATAGGCGTGAAGGCTCTGTTACCATTGAGATACTTCCTTACTTTTTCCGTTACTTACTTTTCAACGAATTCTGGAGCTAAAATTAATAATAAAAATGATATAATATCCCTGCACTACGATTGTCTCAATTTGTATTCAATATAATCGCAAAAACATACTGATAATATAAAATTTAAAATTATAAATTATTATTTTATTATCAAAATAAATAGAACAATATTCATTTAAAATATATTAATTCGAAGTAAGTTATAAACTCATTGTTTTCTTGAGGATCGCGTGCATGGAGCGGTCATTTTTCATGTGAAAGCAAGTATATCCATCCATTGAATTCAAGACTAACTTTTTAATGCGGCTTCACCCAAGTTGCTCGTTAAAATGGGTTACTTCGAAACTAACCTGATGCCAGTCATGGCGCAGGGGCTCAAACGTGCAATTATAAACGCGACAGATTGTGGGTTCTCTACACTCTACGCTTTAAATTTATTACACTTTTATTACGAACATAGACTAGCAAAGGCGTTTTAGGCCGTGTCCTCCCCAAAAATGTTCTTGCCAGAAATTTTAGTAACAAAAGTGTCACCTCATGTTTAAAAAAAAATGTTTACATGAACATATTCGATTCCTACCCACCCAGCACGCTTCAACTCCAGAATTCGGTGGAAAGTGAGGAGCAGACTACCCTGGTACATGCATGATGCGGCAGGCTGGCCCCTCCAGTAAATAACTCTAAACACACGTACAAATATAGTTATGATTACATACAAATAGACAACATGATAATTTTCAATAGTTATGGCATAGGTGTACAGTCAACTATATTAATATCGTTCATTGGCCGTAAAGCGCTCCACTAAAGTTTATTACGTACAGCTTCTACTGCATTGAGTTAACTGGTGTGCTTGACCGCTTGCCTATGTTTTCAAACTTTTTATTGTCTTTTTTTTTAGGTTCCCGTGCACGGCAGGGTGCGGAAAGGGAACTACTGGGAATCTAGTGTTCAGATACTCCGTTTCTATTAAGGCACCATTATTTATATTAGTTGAAAAAGTCCCGCCATATATTTTTTAACAGCCATTAAATATATTTCTTAATACTGTAACTTTTAACCGATGATTTGTAACCGCATTTAACAAGAATAACCAAAATATATTTGCTTTTTACAAAACAATTATCGTCGTAAAATCAATTTTATTTTGAAGACTGTAAGTGTTTTAAAGTTTTTTTCACAAATTATTAACGTTATTTTGCAGATTTAAGTAGGATTAATGCGTAGATGCTCCCGTTTGCAACCTGTCGTCTGTGCTTGCGGTTACCCTGGTTTTACGAGACTGTATTATAATATATATAAATTAGAGTGAAAAAAAATTATAAAGAAGTTTTAAAAATTTTCGTTCGTGTTGATTTTCGGAGCGATCCCGATTTATTGTTATTCGACTGTGACTATTAAATTGGTGGACGAGATGACAAGTGGTGGAGTAAATTGATATGCTGTTTCTTTAGATAGTTGTATGGAAAATAAATTGTTTTTTATTCGATTGCAAAGAAAGGGTTATGTATTTCATGTGTACCTTGTATGTATGTAGTATTTTTTATTGCCTCATATCTCTTGAACCGCTTGAGGGTTTATTTATACAACTGTGATATCGTTAGGTTCGTTTAAGCGGCCCGTGTGTTCTTAGATAGGTAAAAACTATTACATAAAAACACTCTACTTGTCAATTTCCGCGGAATTCGGTAACCATTGCATGTAGAGTAGCGCAACTCAACGCCGCGCTTTGACACGACACCAGAACAAACGAATGAAAATATTATTAAAAAAAAAAGTATTTTTTTAATCTTCTTTGATTATTTCCATGACCAGGGATCTCCAAAATATGATCGACCTGTTCGTATCATTAGCGTAATTGTGATTTGAGAGGATGTGGTATTCTTTCGTGATCATTGTAACTCATTTGTTAACGCTACTAGTTGTGAAATGTACTAAAGATTTTTTTTGAGTTTTTTTTTGAGTCGTCAAAGCTACTGGTTATAAAATAAAAAAAAACCAAAGACTTTGAGTTCTTTGAGGTGTTTATTGATATTTATTTATTTTTTTGGTAGGTGTAGGTTACTCTAGTTCTTTTAGCTTCATGCAGATGTCACTACGTGCGCGAACTAAGAGGTACAAGCAGAAGTAACCTGGGACCCTCGGTTTAAGATACTGCGTTCTTATTAAGATACTTTCGTTAACAATTTTTCGCCGAATTCTGGAGGGATTGCGTGTTAAGTGGCAGACTCGACTTTTGCCTTCGTGCCAGAGCGAGTAAAAGAGAGTTTTAAATATGCGGTTACCTTAAGTGTTAATCGAACCCACAACCTGTCGTGTTTACAGTCACACGCTTGTGCCCCTGCGCCACGACGGGCCTCAGTATAATTAGTATTGTCCCAATACATACATAAAAAAAATCCAATAAAAGCTATAACAACAAAAAAGTAAACGTAATTCAATAAACAAATCACGAAATTGGTATAAAAATTACTTTTTCCATATAAAATCAATCTACAAAATTCGTATATAAATATTACGTCACCCATACAAATACCAAGTCTATGTAAATTACAACAGCGAACATTGAGGTATAGATTTTTTAAGGTCTTTACTGTATCCCGCACATAGCAGGGTAGACAGAGGCAGCCCGGCCTCGTTAAGATACTTGTGTTTCACTTTTCTTTCTTAAGTGGTTACTTTTAAAAAGGCTAAAAATATTAAATATTTGATTTCGTGGTAATCGAACCCACAGCCTGTCACATGTACAATCACACGCTTATACCCCTGCGCCACGACGGGCCTGATGTAATGGGTTTGGAGCTTTATTAAATAACCTGATTTTCGCAAACTGAATTACGTCTACCGATACACTCGTTAGCGTTCGTTTTATTGGAGGTAAATCCGTGGATTTTTTTTGATTGTTCCAAATAAAGTTATGAATGAACAGTGGCTGTGCGTCGGGTCTCGATGAAAATTTTGTATTTGTATATTTTTAAATACATTTTTTTGCAGTAGACATGACAGGCAGATTGATTCTAGTGATAAGACACTCTTTTCTCATTACGGCACTTTCGTTTTTCACTTTTCATAGAATTCTGGAGGATTGTGAGTGGCGGGACTCACCGCCGCACTTTGAATAGACACCAGACCTTGCCCTACGACGTCGTCTATGTAAGTTATATTTTGTAATAAAATTATTATATTATATTATTTATATTAGTATTATTTGTATTAGTATATTTTAGGCTTTCAAGACAACCTCATCTGATTTTGTCAATATATCAAATAAATTATGAAACAAATGTCGCTACCAATTCTTTGTTTAATAACATATATATTAAAATTAAAAAGGTATATTTTACTAGATATAGAGATAGATAAATATTTATTATATTGCTTAAAAACATTAATCCAATTAGGATTAATTTATAAGAAGAGATCTTAAAAAATACTTATAAAAATATATTTACAATATCGCTGTATACCACATATAGCATAGAATGTAGAGTGGACTCTGGAAATCCTTTGTTAAGAAAAATGTTATTAAGACAAAATTTTAATAATTCATCAACTATAATAATTCAAGAATTCATCAATCATTCATTTAAATATTAAATTTTTTTGAATGGAAATCGAATCCACGGCCTTTCGACACAGCACATGCCACGTATTTACATCAAAGTATGAGATAATAGCCCACGCAAATATATCGTTCGCCACACAAACACTGTAGCAAACCCAATCAGGGTCGGTCCGCTTGATTGCAACCCGCACCCGCACCCCCACGCCCACCCCCACCCCCACGCTCGATATGGAACGTGATGTGAAAGTAAGAGCTCATTTTAGCTGTGTGTTGTTTTAATTTTTAAGTGTTTTTTTTTTTAATAAACCCTGTGTCTGTACGATTTTATTGAGGGATTTAAGTGGAGAACGGAGTATCTTAACACTAGGTTCCCTCTGTCTACCCTGCTATGGGGGGGATACAGCGTTAAAAAGAGTATTATTTTCTCTTTGACAAACTTATAATATAAAAAAAGTTTCTTTAATACACTTATACAAAGTCCAATTTTCACTAGAATCAGAATAATTGTAAGACACGGACAAAACAATCCTAAGACACTTTTTTAGTTAAGTTTAGTTAAGTTGCAATATTGAAATTTGAAAAACAAATAAAAAAATTAAGAAACAATATTTGTTTTTTAAGAAAAATATTACAAAGTAACACTTTAAGTAGTTGGACGCTGTATGTCGCACACAGCGCGGTAGGCAGAGGGAACTATGTGTTAAGACACTATTCACCATTTTCCACCTAATTCTGCAGTCAATGCATCTAAATCAAATAAATGAAAATAAACAATGTAAGTAAAATATATAAAATCCGAAATTGCATCCGATTAATAGTAGAGTAAAGTATGCTTTGTATATTTACTTCCCGTAAACTAAAATAAAAACATATACAGGCCAATTTTAAAATAATATCGCTAACAATTTAGTAGATATACTAAAAAAAAACAACAAATAATAAAAGGTCGACGCCATTTTATTGAAATAATTTATTTCAATTAATTCCCCATTACAAAAAAAAAAACACAAGTGTAAAAAGAAAAACAAAAGACGCTTCCTCACAATGTGACATTTGTTGCAGATACAAAGGAAATCTATTAATTCTCGAAATGGGGGTAGTTTTTTATTATAATAAGAAAGACCAATAATTATTATTGTATTTGCAACTGTCATCGACGACAATGTGAGGGTAATTGCTAATGTGCATTGTGTCTTGAGAAGGAAGTCCTTTTAATTTTGTCCCTTCATTTTTTACGCGGGGTCGTGTTTGACCTCGATTAAAGACTATTGTGTGACATGTCATGTGTGGGCAATTATAATATGTATATCGAATGACTTCTGTTCTGTCCAATAAATGAATGTGTATATTAAAAAGAGGTCTAGCTAAAATATTGGCTTAATTATTGAGCGACGGTTGTGTAGGTTCGATCCCTACTCGAGGGAATGAATAATATTTAAATTATATAAAATTATTGATATTTTCATTACATCGCTCTGGTAACAAGGCGAAGCGCGGCGTTGAGTACCGCCACTCACCACGCAATGATTCGGCGGAATGTGGGGAACGGTGTGTCTTAACACTATGTTCCCTCTGCCTATCCTGCTGTTTGCGGGATACAGCATGACGCTGATTTCATTTAAAAAAAATTAATGTAATTCATTAAACACGCATATAATGTATGCTTCAATATCACTTTACAAAATTTCTCCAAAAAAAATCGTTCTTTTAAGAAGGAAAAGTGCAAGTATATAGATTGTCGAACGTTTATGACTTTGCACTTAGACACAATAAATAATATTATTTCAAATACAAGAATTATTATAGACGTCATGCTTAAATTGTACATTCGGCGTTGAATTCCGTCACTCAACACAGTGCCAACAGACTTCGGCGGTAAATGGGAAACGGAAATGTCTTAATAGGAACTTTAAGATAACGCCAAATTCTCAGGTTACTGGTGTCTGCTGCTAAGTTGTGGGCGGCGTGAAGCTAAAAAATCACGCCTGAATTCTACAATTTTAAAACATTATAACCTAGATTGAACTAGTAACTTCTTCAATCCACGCTCTACCACCTGACCTCTATATTATATAGGTTTTAAGAGACAAAATAGAAGATTTAAGCATGTTAGGTTTCAATGTAAAAAGGTCAACGCGTACTCTATACTATAAAAGACAGCATTTACTAGGTTTCGTGTGATGCGATTAAAATTACTTTCGGTTTATTGAACACCTTAGAAATGAGAAGTGATATTTTTAGTAGTTGAGTGGAAATGGAAATGGAAAAAGAAGAATATACTTAATTATATATAATAAGAGATATATTATATATGAGGCCAGTCGTGGCGTAGCGTGTGGCTGTAAATGCGATGAATTGAGGGTTCAATTTCCACCCGAAGAAAAATCTGAAAAATGTAATTTCGTATTTATATAACAGACAATACAAAGTTATATTGCAGTTAAATTTATACAAAATTAAGCCGTCAAATTTAACTTTATTAAATTTTATAATCCCGCGTTTATCTACAATCCTGAAATTCGTACGAATCCAATATCAGAATAGTAGGTTAACGGGGCTACAAACTTGAAATAATAATATTTCTTCACGGTAGGTGGAGCAAACGCGACGTTTACTTTAACTATTCTCCGCTGCACGGTCTCGAACGTTGATAGAAAAATATTATTATTTATTACAGGTTCATACTGTATACCGTACACAGAATGCTATGCATAGGGAACCTATTACTTAGACACTTCGTTCCTCATTTACATAAATGTAAATGTAAATGTAAGCATTTACATTTACCGCCGAGTTCTGGAGAAATTACGTGTTGAGTGGCGGAGCTCAACACTACGTTTCACCTCGACAGGGCGGAAGAAAATAGAAATATTTATATTTAACTTCCTCGAGTGGTAATCGAATCCACAACCAATTCAATTGCAAGAAATTTACAAAATATATTATATTAGATGTGTAAAAAACTTAAAGTATAATTCCTGCGTCGTTGTGGACCATCTGGCGCCTAATTGTACCCAAACCACAATTCACATGAGCAAACCCAACCGCAGTGTTTCCACTAATTATTTCTTATTACACAAAAACACCTCACCCCAAAAAGTTTTTACACTAATTTTGGATCGCGTGCTGTTTTTTTTTTTGCATTAATGGATTAGGTCCGCCGTTGAATGCGCCTGCGCAGCTCGGCTACCGTTATTAGTAACATGCTTGTAAGAAATATACATTTTGTTTAATCAATTTTACGACTATTGAATATGTTTTTTTTTTCAGTAAAAAAATATTTAGTAGTTGTAAAATTGATTTCTATTGTATTTAGAATATTATTTGTAAATGACGACACAACAAAGTTTGGTATTGGGTCCTGGTACTAAAAATATAATTTCAAGAATTCTAAGATTTAAAGATATGGAAACAGATGATGATGAATATACCATACTAGTATACATATGATATGAAGGTACATATACACTGGATGATATATATCATATCCTACTTGCTCTGCAAGTCTGTCCATCGAATTATTTTCTGTCACACAGTTTGAAATATTTAATTAAAGTAATTACATGATTGACTCTATTTATTTAAAATTTTTTAGCCCAGGACATACCAGGGTAGACAGAGAGAACCAGGGAAATTAATATTAAGACATTCCGTATTTATTATACCACTTTCGTGACTTTCCCCCACATATCGAGGCGTTGGCTGTAAAATAGCAGGACGTCCAGCTATACATTTCAAAATAATCAAAAAGCAATTCAACAAAATGTAACCGAAAACAATATTATCGGCATCTATTTTACATACCTACCTACCTTACACTTTAAAAATAAACACTAAATATATTGACGAACCGTCTCACATGGACGCGAATACAAAATAAACAAGACTATAACATCTCAATCGACACAATTCGATGCGGCTCTCTAATATGCAAATATGGATCCCCCTTAAATAGTGGGGAGGGGAGAAGGGGGGAGGGGACACACAATGTCGGTGCCTTTTGAAGTCGCGGTGACACCACGATAGATTTATGCCGGCTGGTGCATTGTCCTGACGACATCCGTTCTTAATGAGGGCAAAAACCGATTGAATGCTTTATTTGTTGAACATTGCTTTATATATGTAATTAAGTATTTCGTAAATATGATAGGGTTTTGTGTGATTGTTTGGTGAGATTTCAAAGATCACCGGTTGCGATGTTGAAAAAAAAAATTCCTTTTTTTTTTTATTATATTTGATTTATTTTTTTTGATTTGTTTTTTTAGGTTTCCGCTGTATCTCGCATATAGCAGGGTAGGCTATAGGGAATCTGCGAACGCAGTTAAGGCACCCCATTTCCATTATCGTACCACAGTTCCCGCGTATTTTTGTGAAACCTAACAAGGTTTCGGAACTCCTTACCAAAGCAAAGAAATGAAAACATAATTTCTTGTGTGATTCGAGTGGGAATCTAATTTACAACCTTAGCGTTAACAGTCACACGCTTGTGCTCTGGGCCACGACTGACCTCGATATTTAAGAGAAATAAAAAGCTTTCTCTAAAGAAACGTTAATAAACTATCTAACGCGAATTACCAATAAATTGTACTAATGAAGAAAAAATACATTGAATATCTGATTTTCTTTGACTTGTAAATTGAAACTTTTTGAAAATTATTTCAAAACCGTAAAGTGGCAAGTTTGCCACATCAGCTGAACCACTTAAAGGTAGGTACGTTATTCGGAAACTATCGTCCCCAATGGCAGACATTAAAGATAATGGTCGAAGCAGGATGCATTATTCAATTGAAATCATTTTCGGGGGAGCCCACTTATGGAATTGCCTGGTCCGGTCCAAATATTTTCAAAACAGGACCCCATATTGTCAAATTGACCGACTACAAAGGGGAGTGTAGAATGTAAAGCCATTGAGTGTTGGAGAGAAGTTTTATATTTCGTTTGTCCATTTGTTTACTTCAAAACAATCTATTTTATATGAAATCTCGTTAAGATAAATTCGATAATTAAAATACTAGTTCTAATTATGGCTTTCACGACAATCTACACTATAAATTGAATAATAAATATCTTATTTAGTGTTAGTTAATTAAATTCATTAAAATAAGTGTTCCAGATGATATAAATTCGAAATTATTAGAGTTCTAATTTCAAAATTCACAGCAGCACATCCTGATAAAAAAAATTAAAAAAAAAACCTAAGTAGCCACGATATTCCATAAAAACCTGTTTTGTGAAGTTCTCACATTTAAGTTAAATAATATAAATATTATACGACATTTTTTAATTGAGAAAAATCTAAGTAAAGTGAAGTAAAAAAAAACTACTACATATAAACACAAGAAAAATAATAAATCTAAATTACACGAGACGAGATAAGACTTGAAGTCACGTTTCTAATTCCTATCACCATATTTCACCTACCAACCAAAAAAACTCAAAAGTTCATAATAAGCTTTAAAGTTACGTAACAAAGTTTAAAGTTCCGTAAAATCGTTAAAATTTTGACAAAATTAAAAACAACTTGACGTAACTCTTATTTCATCGTGTTTAATTTCAATCTTCCGTAACTCAATGATTTTGACGACGCACCTCTGCGTAATGATATGTCATCGTCACGATTCACCCTCGGGTCATTTTTTATTACACTGTGAGCTTATGTTATAATATTTTCACTTATTAAGTTTCCTTGTTTCATACTATTAAATTAAATACTGTGCTTACTTACGAATTCGGTGGAATGTGGGAGAGTTGAGAGGTCTCAACACAAAACTCCCTCTTACTCTCTTACCTCTACCCTCGCGAGATACAGCGTGAATATAGCGTGAAGCTGAAAAAAGTAAAGAATTTTTCTTAGCAACTTTGTAAGTAAAAATATTTCGAAAATTTCAATACAATAGCTTGTACACAGGGCGACTAAAACAAATAAAAAAAAATTAAGTTCGATTTTGTGTTGGATAGACAAATATATCGCAGCACAAGACGATTTCTATCATCAAATAAGTGTTAAATGCGAGAATTTCTGTATGCTTTAGGTTCCCTCTACCTTCCCCGTTGTATGTGGAATACAGCGTGAAGCTAAGAAAAAAAAGTAAATTTAACGATTTACACAAAAAACACTATGATATTTTGTTGTAATGTTAAAGACAAATCGTGACCGACGTACGAGCGTCGCCTTTTAATTCGGACATTTTGAATAAAAAGTTCTCATTACATTGACCTGAACCCCGTGGTAGTTTTAACCGTTGTATCTGGTATCTTAAAACACTGAAGAATGATATATAATATATAATAAATAAATGATGTATGATATATAATAAATAAATAAAAATAAATCAGCTTCACGTTGTATCTCGCCCACAGCAGGGTAGACAGATCAAGTGTTAAGACACTCCCGTTTCCCACTTTCCACCGAATTTTTCGTGGCATTCCGTGTTGAGTGGCGCAACTCAACGTCAGGTCGTTTTGCCTAGTTGCCAGAGAGAGTAAATAAAAATATTAATAAATATTAATTTACTCCATTTTATTGCCATACCGGGCAAATCTCATGTTGCAATCGGAACTTTTGATAAGAATACATGAAATTAGAAATATAATTTCAAGGAAGATAACTAAATTATAGTTGTTTTTTAGGTATATATAAATTATAAGAGATTTATTTTTTAATTTTTCATCATGAAGTCAGTTAACACATCAGTCCGACGGGAGCTTCGACATACGTTTTATAGAAAGATATAGTTCTGCTATATTGGCCTACGAAACTATAAAAAAAATCATTAATTAATTAAATTAATAATATAGATTTAAGAATTAAGAATTATATAAATTTCTGCATTCTAAAATTACAATCAAATTTTACATCACAATAAATTACGACAGCAAAATGTTAAAACTTACATTAATATATTTGATTAATTTTTTTTTTTCAAATTAAACACTGTGCTGTAACGTGACGGTTGTGGGTTCGATATCCACTAGATGAAGTGAAATATTAATTTTCGTTTATATTTCCATTTCTTCGCTCTGGTGTCGAGGCAAAGGGCGGCGTTGAGTTCTGCCACTCAATACGCAATGCCTCCAGAAATCGCCAGAAAGTGGTGAACGGAGTGTCTTAACACTAGGTTCGTTCTGCCTACCCTGCTGTGTGCGGAATATTTCTTTTAATAAATTTTCATGCTTATGTATAAACTTAATACATTTAATTAAAATTTCAATGGACGCTTTTTCCAATTGCTATCTATATAAAACTAATAAAAAATAATATAGAATATATAAATAATGCTTGTCACATAAATACGTATAATTTATTATTATATTTGTATAAATATATATTTCTTTATATATTTTTAATATTAAATTTGTATATAAACACGCAAGTAAAGAATACAGCTGGCGGCCCATAAACGAAATTCCACGAAGGAATGTCACCGATAATTATAGATTTTGTAAAAGAGTATATTATATAAGTAATGTAATTACACTTTAATTACTTTAACAATTAGTAATAAAATGATAATTATTATTTTCACGATTAAATTCGCGGTGTCGGGTTCTACCACCCAAAACGAAATGAGATAAATGAAATAGAAAACAGTGTTTTCACTCTCCGGACGGAGAGATTTACGCTCTGTTAACGGAAATGATGGATTAGCAAAAGGGTTTCGTTACAAGAGGACCATAGGTTGATCCATCTAGATGTCAGTTGTACGACAAACTGTAGCTTATATTGTAATTGAAAATATTTTTGATATGTATTCTGTAAGTAGAAAAATATTTAGTATATTGTATTGTACTTCATAAAAAAAGCTTTTATAGATATAAAAATAATAGGCAATAAATAAAACATGATTGTAATTGAACATAAGTCTGAATAAACATATTTGTAAATTCTACTCTCCAGCAGATGGCGCTGAAATATTTATGCGCTAAGTGGTGACGTCTAGATGGCGACATCTCTTTGTGAGCAGGAATAAGTAACATGAAATACATTTTATATTCATATCTGGTAACAAGAAAAAACGCGATAATAAGTTTCTTACTTACTGAGTTGTTTGATTTTTTTTAATGAATATTTAATACGGGATACAGGTGAAGCTGATTTTTTTTTGTTGTTTTTATGTTTAATTTACATATTTATATAAGTATATACGAAAGTTTAGAAAACTCGAGTCAAGTGCAATTCACAAGTCCATTTAATTATTAGGAAATAATATCATGTGCCAGCGACATTTGGAAGCAGTGAGCCAAAGATTTTCCATTTAATAAGTCCATATCCAGCCAGAGACGTCCAGTGGATAATCATCACCGTCTGGTGATGATAATGGTGATGACAATCAATAAAATTCACTGTCTAAGAAATAATATAACATTAAATTTGAATTAAACAAAAAAGTTTACTTTAATTAAACAAATATATATAATATACTATTCGTTTTACTGTCATTGATAGAAACTATTATGCTTAGATTATTTAAATGGTATTAAAAAGGTATCCTATTAAAAATAATAACGTGTCAGAATGCCAATAACAATTGATAAAATCAAAAACAATTACATAAAGCAACGCTAGCGCCACATTGTGATGGTGCTTAAAAATTCTAAACTGCGCAAGCGCTGGTATCGCTGGTATAGTTTCAACGTAGTTTTTGTAACTTCAACTAGATGTCGTTTTAGTTTATCTTTAAACGATTTATGTATTACTTATATTCTACTTATATTCTTGCTTCATATACATTTTTTGCAACCCAGGGTAGCATCCTGTCGCCAACCCTGTACTCCTTGTACACCAACGACATCCCGACGCAACAGGGCACAACTTTGGCGCTTTACGCTGATGACATTGCCCTGCTCACCAAATCACTGAACCCTAAACACGCAGCACTCAAGCTCCAGCGTGCACTCGACCTGCTGCCGGACTGGCTGTCGGAGTGGAGGCTCGAGCTCAACATCCCGAAGTCGCAGTTTATCTCCTTCGGACGTAGAAGACAGCCTCCTCCGCTGCGCCTGCAGGGCCAGCAGGTCCCCTGGAGCAGCCAGGTGACATATTTAGGCGTCGTGATTGACCGCCGCCTAAATATGACAGGGCAAGTCAAGAAAGCGGCCCGCGCGGCGAAAGTCGCGCTCACCCTATTGCGTCCTCTCCTCAACTCCCGACTCCCGCTGAGGACTAAGTTGTCGCTGTACAAGGCGTACGTCAGGCCCCACCTAACATACGCGGGGCCGGCGTGGTACGCGTTCCTGAGCGTCAGGCAACGGCGAATCTTGCAGGTGGTCCAGAACCTTGCCCTACGGCGAGTAACTGGGGCCCCCTGGGTCGTAAGGAACTCCACTCTTCACAGAGACCTCAGGATGGAGAGCCTGGAGGTTCACATCGGCCGGCTGGCCACAAAAGCCTACCGCCGGGCCGATGCATCGGATCACCCGCATTTGAAGAACATCGCGCCGCAACACTGCCGCCCGCCTGACGCTAGGAATCGCCTACCCAGGGACCTCCTTTCCCCTCCCAATCCCGATTCCTGAGTAGCCACCCCGGTCGCTGGTCACTTAAGCTGGGCCTCTCTTGGGGTAACCAAGAGTCTCACCTGGCTGAGCTGACCGCCCAGGTGGCATATGCTCACTCCCTCCTTCCCGCCTCCAAACTCCTTCCCCATGCCTGCCCTTATAAGGGCAGTCACATCACCATCGGGCCCACGGGCCCCCCACAATGACGCAGCCATATTTATGGCTGCAGCGGACACCACGGCTTAGAGGGAGAAAGCCCTGAGGCCGTTTCCCAGCGCCTCGGCGCTGGAAGGAAGATGCACATTCATTTTTTTGCAAGAATTTTTAAGAGTCAATAAGTACTAAGTGTTATATGGCAAAGTAGCAATCAACTTCAGCCTTCAATTTAAATTTCTGGATCTAAGATTCTGGATTTTCTTCTGGATCTGGATTTTTACTTTCACTTCATATGAAACCACAATTCATATAAGTTAAATACGTATATATTTACAGAGTTGTGCTTATAATTGATGTATTCGTGATCGCTGTATTTATATTGAATTAATCGTTTGGTAACGCCGCATACAGCAGTGTAGGCAGAGGGAACCTAGTATTAAGACATTCCGTTCCCCACTTACCACCGAACTTTTCGAGGCATTTGTGCCAGAACCAAGGAATGTAATTCAAAACTGTAAAATATTAAGAAATAATAAATAAACCATATGTATTGACTCATTTCAAACACAATGGAAACATTTTTTTTATTATGAGACGACATTTCGAAGTAATATTTTCTAGTGGCGACCCGTTTTTTTAGTTTCAGCGCGATCTATACCTAACAGGTTAAATGCGTGTACAAGAACATACTGTCACTTTTCTTATACGAAATGACCCTGACCAAATCGAAATAGGCCTACTCTACATTATATTTAAAAGAAAATTTCTATCAGACATTATTAGAAAATATAAGCACATGATTTCTAAAATCACTCGAGAATTAAATTACTTCGTATTTTTACGCAACCGTGTCGCAAGTTACATGCGTAAAAAATATATTTTCTTAACGTTGTAACGTTGCAATTAAATATTAACATCAATAAGGGCAGCCGTGGCGCATGGAAATCAATCGTGACGGCTGTGGGCTCGACTCCCACTCGGGGGAATGAAATATTTAATATATTTATTTTCTCGCTGAAGCACTGGGCGGAAGTGAGGAACGAAAGTGTCTTAATGTGGCACTTAAAGTGTCTTAACACTAGATTTCCAGGTCGTCTCTGCCTATCCTGTTATGTGCTGGATACAGCGTGAAGCATCTCATGACCATCTTTAAAAATATAACAATAACAATGACCTTTTTTCTACAGAATAGAGTAATGTAATATTTACATAATTATTAAATAAGCCAATGGATGTACAATAGTAAATTTATTATACATTCTTGACCTTGGGAAAACCATATTTTCTGGACTTACTGCCACATGTAGGTATACAGCTCGTAGATACTTGTATTTTTTCAATATTAATTAAAAACAAACAGACTATCGTAATACGATGGAAATGTGTCTGTAAGCATTATAGATGTAGGTTTGAATCCTACTCAAAAAAGTAAGAACTTGAGGAATCGAGCTCGAGCAAATGAACACATTAAACATTAAATAATTAAATAATTCCTTCTCTCGAGTCCGAATCGAACCCACAACCGTCGCGTTTACTCTATGCAAAGTTCTATTTAAATAGGATTTATTGTTTGAGACGGTCGTGGCGCACAGGGCGCAGGCGTGGGTCTGTAAACACAACGGTTGAGGGTTGGGTCCTCCTCCGTCACTGAACACGCTATGGCACCAGAATTCGGTGGAAAATGGGGGCCGGAGTGTCTTACCACTAGGCTCTCCCTCTGCTTATCTTATTACATGTGGTAAGCTGCTAAAAAAATAATGATTAACTGTTATCATCTGTATCATATTTCTTAACTATTATCGTGTTATTCATAAATATTTTTTTAGGTTGGTAACCTAAAAAAATATTTATTGTATACAAAATAAATACTACTACAAGATGATAGATAAATTGTAAAATTGGAATCTTACACATTACTATCATAATGTTTTACATCCACGCCGTATTTCTGTCGCGCACACAGCATGGCAGACAGATTATACCTAGTATCAGGTCACTCCGATCCCCATTTCTATAATTACAGAGGCATTGCGTGTTGAGTGGAGCGACTCAGAGCACCGCTGTGTCTCGACACAAGACCGAAGAAATCAAATCATTAAATATTTTACATTATTATAGGAATCGAACCCGCAACCTGACCCTGACTTTACGACTTTACAGTTTATAATAATATACTTATTAAAATAAACAGGTATGTTTGTAGACTCTAGACGTACCCAAGCCGTAGGAAAGAGGAAGTGGCTCGTAATCGGTGTCAAATTTCCATTAATAATATTTAAACAAACACCTTTTATGATGAAAAAACATCTTTAACTTGCCATTACTTAGAAAGAAAATAATAAAAAGTATATTAGTGGTAAAATGAATCATTAAAGTAATTAATAGCATATACAGTGACTAATTAATTAAAATATAATTGCATATAATTTATTTACATTTAATATTATTAACGGTAACGGTTTTGTTCACAAAGAATTCTTATATATATATATATATAGTTCTTATAAATATTTTAATGTAACATGTTTTGTATTATATTATTTTAGTTTAATTTATTTTTTCCCGTTTCAACAGCCAAAAAAATATAAAACTCTTAAAAAATCTAACTACACAATCGCTATATAAACATAGTGTGTCCGCGTTACGCCTCAGTTGTCCGAGACAGTGACCGTAGAATGACATTCTGTGAACCGTCTGATAAGAGGCGAAATGAGAATATTTATACGTGCTCTACTTTTACTGTGTACTCAACACGTCACCGCGAAGAGCATAGGCGATTATAATATCGAAAGAGACCATCTGATAGAGGAAGAATTCACTCAGCAAGTCGGAGGTAACCTCAGCCTGAAAGATGAAGAGAAGATTGCCAATAAGATTCTAATGAAGTACAAACATCAACAGCTGAATGAATCGTTCCATAACCCTCAACATTTCAACTTCTCGAAGCATTACTTCACATATAAGAATGATATAAATAGTTCTAAAGTGTATCAAATTATAAAGCGGATGCCTAAAGGAGGTGCACTACACGTTCATAGCTCGCTCATGCTAAGCGCCGATCGCTTACTGGACCTGACATACGAGGACCACTTATACGCTTGCTTCGTGGACGATGATTTATTCTTACAATTCTCACTCGGAGTCCCCCAACGACCTTGCTCAAATAAGTGGCAGCTGATCAGCGATCTGAGAAATAGTACAGATGACTTTGATATAAATTTTAAAAAGCACTTCACCTTGTATTCCGAAGACGAGACAGATGTGGATTACGAAATTAATACTATATGGAAGAAATTCAATAAAATCGTTCACAATATTAAACAATTAATAGCATATAGACCAATAAGAGAAAAGTTCTTCTACGAGGCTTTGAAAGAGTTTTACGATGATAATGTAAAATATATAGAAATAAGAAGCGGCCTGCCAAGTCTTTACGAGATAGATGGTACCGTTCACAATTTGATGTACCTGCCACACCTTTACCACAAAGTGGCTAGAAGGTTCAAAGAAGACCATCCCGATTTTATTGGCATTAAACTGATAGTGACTCGTCATCGCGGAAGAAACGAGTCACAAGTACGTGAAATAGTAGACGTGGCTCGAGAAATCCAAAAAGAACTGCCCGATATGTTTGCCGGCTTCGACTTGGTCGGTCAAGAAGATTTAGGCAAACCCTTACTGGAGTTTCTACCAATTTTGGAAGAAGCCAAACACGATATGAACTTTTATTTTCACGGCGGAGAGACTAACTGGTTCGGTACTCCCGCAGATGAAAACTTAGTAGATGCGATCCTGCTGGGTTCAAAAAGGATCGGTCATGCGTACGGGTTAATAAAGCATCCATCACTGCTAGCTGCTGTGAAGGCGAAAAATATCGCGATCGAAGTGAATGTCATATCAAACGTTGTTCTATCATTGGTGAACGACGTGAGAAACCATCCCTTGGCTGTTTACTTAGCTCTTGGTATGCCAGTGGTGTTGTCCAGCGATGACCCTGGAGCATGGGGTGCGGATCCCTTGTCGCACGATTTTTATGTAACTTTCATGGGTGTTGCAAGCAAACGAGCGGATTTGCGTTTACTAAAGCAATTAGTGCTCAATTCCATTAAATATAGTGCTCTGGACGATGCGGGTAAATTAGAAATGTTCAGACAATTCAACAATGATTGGGATAATTTTATTAGTGAAGTGATAGCAAATTTTAGATAGATAATCGAATTTTAATTACGTTATCCAATATTTATTTATTTTTAATATTTTAGCGTAAGTGTAAATTTTGTATCGACATTTTAGTTACAATACAATTTTACATCAGTATTATGATTGTGGTAATAATAAATGCTAAATACATTTTAATAGTTTCATTTAAACATTCACTAAATATTTATATTTGCTATTTAATATTTTCATTTCTTCGATCCGGTGTCGAAGGAAGCCGTGGCGTTGAGTTCCGCCACTCTAGGTTGCGTCTGCCTACCCTAAAGCGTGAACCTAAAAAATATTAAAAATTAAAAATTAATATAAAAAATTGACACAAATATCAAATAATAGATATTATGATATAACAGCATTGGTAAATATTTACGCGTATCTATCTATGGTGGTTAAAAAAGGTCAAACTAAGCTTGAGATATAATATTGGTATTACATCATACACCGATATAAGAACTGTTTATTTAAGATACCATCTCCGCAGTGCGACACCTCAGTCACTCTGCCATATCTATATATTAACATCATCTCAATATATATCTACAATAAAATAGAACCGGTCATATCGAGTCGGACTCGCATACCAAGGGTTCCGTAAAAAACTATAAATTGCATCAAGCGGGGGTTGAACATACAACCCTTGTGTCCCACCCAGTTCACTATTTCACAATAGCAACTAATCGATTTTTGTATTTTTTTGAAAAATTAACATAATGACATATTATTCCATATTTTTTACCCGACTACAAAACGCAACGGAGTTTTTAGTCAATGTACTTTTGTTTGTCCGTATCCTGATACTGTAGAGACCATACGGGTTAATTGTTTTTGATGATTCCGTTGACGTAAGTCGTCGATGTCACGTCGATGTCACGTCTTGGTCGTCGTCGTCGATCAAGACGTGACAATTATTAAAATGTCTGATACACTGATAACTGATATCTCGTGTAATAGTGTCTCTTTCGTGTGTTCTCCAAGCGACGTGACATTGGCGAAGTGATTTCTGTGCTCGACTGGCACGTCCGGAACGCCATAATAAGAAGAACAGAAAAATAGCTATAAAATAAAATAATATCAATAAGTGATGTCAACTATAGATACCCATAGTTGAATAGGCACTCGTAAATGTTTTAAGGTCTCTTTCAATAATTTCAAAAATTTCAAAGGTACAAGGTTCAAAATCCACCAAAATTTAATACCTCAATGAAATAATAATATTGTGAAATATATTTACTAAGAAAACGTACAAAAATTTGAACGTAGAGAGGGATTTGAACCTGCGCTTGTTTGGAAACCGTCCAAGGACGGTTGAACGGTTTCCAAAGAGGCAAGGGTTCAAATCCTGCTACGTTTAACTTTTTATAAGTTTTCTTAATAAGTATTTTTCTTTCTTAAGTATGGAATAACACTTTAAAAATGTTAAAAAAAGATTGTGAAATTTACTGTTTTACATTTCTATTTCTAGACATAGTGAGGAAACCAGATAATTTACTGATAACAGGCTAAATCTTCTTACTGAGTTACTGCGGCTGTAAAACACATCATGAAAATTATTTATATAAGTAAAAATACGCTCTCGGATGTGAGACAACTGACAACCACGTTAGCATCTATATACGTATTAAAATAAATTAATTATTATTTATTAAATAGAGTTTATAACATTTGTATCTTTACATGTTTCTCTAAAAATCATTCAAACATTTTTAATTTATTTAAATTCCATAATATCTTCATAATTTTCATATGGGAAAGTCCCTGATATTAACAGAAAAAGCGCCATCTATTGAACATTTGCTTAACCACGATTAATATAATATCTGTACTTTAACGCATGTAATTCATTAACATTTAATGGATTATTTTTACCGAATTTATTTTAATTAAACTTTTTTTTACTTTTTTATTTACTTTTCTGACGTAGGTCAACTAAATTAAATGTAGTTCTCTAAATGTATCTAAGTGACAGAAAAAAAATGAAAGGAATAAACCCAATACGGACAAACCCAATAAAAATACGGTTATAGTGATAAGATAAAAAAAAAACAAAAAAAACATCCCGCTGTTATCTGTCTGCTACGTAACAGGGTAGGCGCTCCGTGAAGGCACTTCCGGTCCCCACCATCCAAGCCAAATTTTATACGTGTATTATACTATCATTTATATTTGAATATATTTTTTAAATTATACATGAGGTACTACAAGCTACATATTTACTTATTAAGATATTTTTAAAAAGACGCAAACCTCGATAACGACTTACCAATAAATACATCTTGAGATCAGTTGAAGTGTGTCGTGTGTCAGCTTAAGCGTTTCTAAATAAATATTTAATTGGAAACATATTATTTTTTTTACATCTTCATACAGAATTATTATCTCATATTTTAACATCATATTTATATTTAGCGTTTGTAATCACAAAATAATCAATTCAATTTTCTTTCTTCACGCGTACATATAACACAGAAAACAGAAAGAACCTAGAGTTCAGACACTGACAACGAGAATATTAATAAATAATAATTCGATTCCTCGACTGAGGATCGAACCCACAACCGTCGCGTCACATTCTCGTACACAGCGACGGCCTCAACACTTCTAAAAGTCACAAATACATTAACAAAAAAAACCTATATGGAATCCCACATGCACTAATTAGTACAATTATCTAGTAGTAATCGCTTCGTTTCACTCTCTCGGTGTTCGCTGACGACGATGGCCCCAAACGGTCCGTGACCGAGGGGCGCCTTGACAAATTAAAGCTGTAAATTTAATTTCTGTAGGGTATATGGAAATGTAAATGTTTATTTTTTGTTTTTTTTTCTCATAGAGAAAGAGTTTTTTTGGTGTAATATTGTGATTTGGCTTGATGCCTATTGAAATTTATTAGAATATATTCAAATTGAAAAAGATGAGGAAGTATATTTTTTTTTAATAATATACCTGTAGAAATAGGATTATTTGTAGTGCATCTGTACGGTTTCTGTACCAGAGTTGAATTTTTCTGATTATATTCAATTTAAGTTCTTTCAATGTTTAGTCTGAAATTAAAATATTATTAATACTACTATCACATACTACATTTGTTAGCTATTCTCGGTCAAATTATAACATGGACGTACTAAATTTTAATTATATTATTTGTTTCTTTTTTTTTTCAGAGAGAGCCTACTGTTAAGAAACAACGCTCGTCGCCCCAGTGAGTGACGAAACTGAAATTGTCGCGCTTTGTCTCGATACCATAGCGGAGTAAAAGGAAAATTTTAGTAAAAAAAACAGGCAAGTTTTAGTATTAAAGCCGCTTATTCAATTGAGATATCAGATGAAATGGCTCTGGTTAAGTTGAGCTTAAATTTCAAAAAAAGCTCAAGATCAATTTTTGTAGGAAAGTCGACTATCCGATAATTAGCCGGATTCTATAAATGGCGGAGATTATCAATACTAACTATATTTTTACGATAAAATTATCAATATAATCAAGTAATTTTAGAGGCCGTCGTGACCCGTGCGTGTGAATGTAAACGCGACTGTTGTGGATTCAATTCCCACTCGGAGCAAAGAAATATCTTATTGTTGTTTATGTTTATACTGTTTGGTTTTGACTTATAACATACATATACACATCTACTGCTTGTAATTGATATGTAATTATACTAACTTTAATATTTTGACATTTTGATATTAACTGTAACACTGAATAATGCATTTATATTAAAAAACATAAAATAAAAATAATTATTAAGTAGAGATAAAAATTCGTATAATATAGATAAGGAGATCTATTTAATCCTATAGTAACATTTATGTACAGCGTGTAGTCACATTGTAACACGTTACCAGGTACCTACTTATCTATCCATCTTGAATATTTTTAATATGACTTATTTCAATAATACACTATATTTGTAATAATATTTATTGAAAAAAAATATTGAGATTTCTTCAAAATAGCAGAAATGCTAAAAAAATGTAGAATTCGAACTCGTCTTTTCTATTATTATATGATTAAAGTTAGCGTTGAAGTGTGATGTATCGTGTACAATAACATATTCTATGTGTATCTTATATAATATCTATGTTGTGAAGGAAAAGTCCACTGTACATCGTTCCTATGAAAATAAAAAAATAAAAATTACCACTGTTCTCGAACAATAGAATCTATAAATTTTGTCCACCGAATTTCATATTCATAAATCAATTTATCTTTATCCGGATGTGCACTGTAATATAAGGAGTTAAGAGCTAATTTCTTCAAAATTCTCAAATCTGCACGACGACTGGCAATACCAACGAATGTGACGTAAAAATCATGAGACAAGGGCTCAGCTTCCCATACTCCTGGATCGTCGCTTGAAATGACCACGGGCATATTATTTGCTAAAAATATAGCTAATGGATGGTTTCTTACATCATCAACCAACTTTAATACTTCATTTGATACAATATTTACTTCAAGACCGATGTCTCTCTTTTTAACTTCATCAATCAAGAGTGGATGCTTGACGAGAGCATATCCGTGTCCAATACGACGAGTGCCAAGAACAATCGCGTCCGCTATGTTCTCGTCTGACGTCGTTCCATACCAATTTGTTTCACCAGCGTGAAAGAAATAATCAATACCGTTATCTTTTTTTGAGAAAACCTTCAAAAAGTCTACAAGAGGTGATCCCAAGTCCTCTTGGCCTACTAAATCAAAGCCTGCTATTAAATTTGGAAACTTTGCTTTCAATCTCTTGGCTAAATCTAAATATTCTTCAGCCGTTTTTCTTGCAACGAATCTTAGAGGAGCATAAATAACTTTAGCGCCAAAGAAATCAGGATAATCTTTCAAAAATTTGTTCAATGCTTTTTCATACGATGATACCGTATCAAAAGTATCATATTTATTGCCGTCCAAATCATATAGTACAGGAAGTACACTCCTGAGTTCCAGGTACATAACATTATCAGCTCTCATAGCTTTTAAAGTATCGTAAAAATACTGCTCCCATACTGGTTTGTACGTAAAGAGGTTAGAGGTTATTTGGAAATATTTCTGGAATTTTGACCACACTACATTAATATCAGTGTAAACATCATTAGGATCATCAATGACGAGAGTAAAACGTTCTCTTAATGTGCTATCAAATTTTTCAATATTTCCAGAAGAGTACCGAGCTTCTTTCATCACCTGCCACACTGTTCCACAGGGTATAGCTGGAACATCTCGGGAGAACAGTAACTGAATGTCCTCTTCTTCAAAACATACATACAAATCATCTAAATATGTAAGAGATAGAACGTAATCAGGCCCAAGTATAGAAGTATCGTGAGCATGGAGCACCGCACCTTTGGGCATCCTTTGAATCAATTTAAATAGTTCCGATCTCTTCACATCATCCTTATATTCAAAGAAATGCTTGGAGAAGTTGAAATACTGAGGGTTATCAAAGGCGAATCTCAGCTCGTTAGTTTTTAAATCCATAAATATTTTATTCGCTTGCTCTTCGCTATCACTTAACACTATATCACTGCCCAACATCATATCGAGTTCCTTTTGCAACAAATAATTTCTTTCATTAAGATTTTTTATATATTCATCATCCATCACCACAACACTCACTAAATGAACTGTTAAACACCAAATAATTGAAGTCCACATCATCAAATGGTATTAGAAACGATATTACGAACGAAACGAAGCTTTTTATATTATCGATCGCAAGGTTGTATGGCGCAAGCGCAAAAGTGGGTATATATAAATAAAATAATAGTAAATAGACACACGTTTTATATTGTGCCACCTCGACAATAGCACGCGGAGTAGTTGAGGCTGGTGCCTCGCGTCACATGAACCTACAAGCTGATAGATTATACATATATTATGATAACATTTTTGATTAAATATTTCCTGAACACTATCAAACGTTTTTTATCGTTCCGTGACTTCGAATGTTATATTATATTTTTTTCAATATTTCGATACTTGGTGACCTTGTATTTTTTTTTGTCAGCTTCATGCTATATTCAGAATATTGGGTAGGTAGAATGTGTCTCGAGATGATCTTTCTGGAGATGATCTTAAAACTACAACTACAAGAATTTAAAATTTAAAAAAATATATCAATAATACTTACTTTCCTTATTATAAATTAAATATAATAATAATAATAATAGGAAGTTTTTACAGGAAGACATTACTTCCCAACCAATTCCAGGAAATGGACCACACTTGGCTTGAAGCTCGTGGAGTTCATATTAACCGAAATTTATATTTCGAGAAAAAATATATATAAAAAAAAAATAATAATAATAAAATTAAAAATACTTTACTTGTTGTAAGTATTCAATTAAATGCACTCCAGTCGTGATTTCAGCTTTAATTTTATATATTTTTATACAATATTTGTATACAAGTCATCGTTTCACTTATATTATACTATTTTTTTATTGAAAATATATTTCCAAGATTGAACTTTAACCACTACAGGTGTAAAGTACAAACTAATAACCCTATTCTATATTTTATTATTAGGAAATACCTGTACATATCATATCTCACTTATTAGAGTCATATCTGTAAGATAAAGTAAAATAAAAAAATGTATATTATCATTAAGAATTAAAATTTAATACTATTTCAATTGAATACTCCTTATCTACATATATAGGGCTGTTATCAATTGTTTTAATTCACCCTGTATTTTACTCGATAACTTTTTTTACATGAATAACTTGACAGATAGTCAATTGCACGATAAGATAACAAGATTTATTTTATTATCGTATTTCGAAACCCCGAGTGTTTCAAAGTGTTCTATTTAAATATATCATCTAACTTAGGTAAGATTTAGAATGAGCAAAAAATATCCACCATTTCTGGAATCATACCAGCTACCCCTCGACTAATTAACAAAGATGCCTTTATATCTCTAATACTAACCATTATTAACCCTACTTTTCTTCTCAACAATGACTCCCCATCTTTATATATATATATCTGTGGACCAAATCCTAAAATCGCAGTACCCACTATCGGTGAGTGCCATTGTTCGAAATCCCGGAGAGTGTCATCCAGAATTCCGCTACCAGTAATTAGAAGATTAAAGGAGGTGGCAAGCACGTAAGAAACATCTCAGTATCATACATGTGACGGCCATATTTTTTTTCTTTTATTTTTCACCAACAAACGCGCACGGGGCGGTTCCTACTAAGTGCCACTTTAAAACCTTCCCCAACCCTTTCGCTGCATAAAATCAGCATGGCGGATGAGACGGCCTTTATTTCTTTTCAGATTTATTTTTTTTTTAGTTTCTTTATAGCGCTGCTTTGAAATTGAACCCTTTTAGACGCCGCTGGCTGTAATTTACACCAGCACGAAATGAGTTTTTAGTAAATTTTATCGTTTAAAACGTCTATAGAAATATCGTTGCGGCTTGCGCGAGACCGTTTCGGTGCTTTTCAAGTTTTTTTTTTATACCTTTAATTATGTGGTTAGTATAGTTAGTTGCTATTTTAACCGTTCAACTCATACTTCGTTAAGTTAGTGCAAAAAAAAATATAAGTACTCGCTACACTTAGTTATAATTTAAACCGCGAAAGTGCAGTCTCTAAGTGGCGCTGTAAAAAATATATGAAATAATATAACTGTACCTTAAACTCTAAAATACTTTCCATTCTGTTTCTAAATAAAGTAACAAAACCGAAGCAAAATAACCTCCTTTTTTCGTTATATGTAGGTACTTACTTTTTTCTTTTCACGCTAGGTGCCCTCTGTCTATCCTGCAATGTGCGGGATATAGATACCTTAAACAATCTTTGTAAAAAAATTTATAGAAACAGCTGTTCATTAAAATATTGTCGGACATTATTCACGATACGTTCTCAACTAATGACGATGATTACAATAACATCACAACATCATTTAATAATTATTTTCCTTTACAATTAAAGAAGATTTGTTTATGCAGAATGCATTTTTTTGACCGTTAACAAATTATTTGTATATCTTTAGAGGCAAACCAAATACAATTTTTTTTTCAACTTAGCAGTCAAAGGAAGCTTAATGCCACCTTTTCCTTCAAATCTCCTTTTTCCATTAAATTCTGGACGGATTGCGTGTGGAGTCGCAGAACTCAACGCCACGCTTTGCCTTGACACCAGTGCAATAAACTGAAGTTCGAGTGGAAATCGAATCCATAACCTTTCGCGTGTACAGTCACACGTTTGTGCCACTGCTCTACGACTAGTAAAATCAATATTAATGAATCGTTAACTAATAATTTATTCCTATAGATAGAACACTACTATTTATAATATATGCTAAAAATAAACATATTTTTACTATGAAATTACATTATATTTTTTTTTTACTGTATTAAACATAGTACAGCTTATAAATCTCCCAGAACAACTAATATAACCACATTTGTATCACAATAACGAAACTTCCTGTCTGTGACTAAGATGTTATGAACATCAGGTCATTAGCCCTAAACAGTATTGCCATAGTCAGTGTCAGCTCGGTATCGAAGCCGGCAAGACGAGGCGCGCCCCTCCAAAATGCGTTCTTTATATCCCTTCGTTCTCCTATTCGCCGTTTGCCATGGAACAATAGACGATTACAAAGTAAAACGAGCTAAGATACTACGAGATGAGGCACTCCTGTCAGTTGGGGGAACCTTAGACCTATCAAACAAAGAAACAAACGTCAACGACTGTCTCATGCGGCACAAATTTCACGAGGTGGACAACGGCTTTGATCATCCACAATTCTACAACTTGTCCAAACATTTTTTCTCATATAAAAACCTCATACGGTCATCTAAAGTTTACCAGATCATAAATGATATGCCGAAAGGAGCAGCTCTACATATTCACGATATGGGCATATTGGGACCAGATTATATAGTTAATTTGACTTATTTGGACAATCTCTACATATGTTATGGCGAAAGCGATGTACGCTTCAAATTTTCTGGTAAAAAACCAAAAAACCCATGCGTAAATAATTGGGAATTAGTGAGTGATATTAGAAAAAAATCTAATAAAACGAAATTTGACGCAAAACTAAGAACATATTTCACAATGTGCGTTAACGATCCCGACATTGTGTATCCAAGCATAAAAGAATCTTGGAGTATTTTCATGAAGTATTTTAGAAGAGTAAGCCAAATATTGACATTTAGACCTGTGTGGGAGCAATATTTCTATGAAGCTCTTCGACAATTTAAAAATAATAACGTAATGTATTTAGAAGTACGCAGCATCCTTCCAAATCTTTATGAATTAGACGGAACTACATACGATCCTTTGATTACGGCGAAGACATACAAAAAGGTGATTCAAAAATTCAAAAACGATCACCCTGACTTCATTGGAGCCAAACTCATATACGCGCCGTCCAGGAAAATTGATCGATTTACCCTTGATACATATTTAAGTATAGCAAGAGCGATCAAAGCTGACATGCCGGACATTTTCGCAGGTTTTGATCTTGTGGGACAAGAAGATGTCGGAAATCCCCTTATAGAGTTCATACCTCAATTGGAAGCAGCGTCCGAAGACTTTAATTATTTCTTCCACGCGGGAGAAACAAATTGGTTTGGAACACTGACAGACGAAAATCTAATAGATGCCATATTATTAGGAGCAAAGAGAATCGGTCACGCTTACGCATTGCCAAAGCATCCTATACTTCTAAAAGCAGTTATAGAGAAAGATATTGCTGTGGAAGTAAACGTTATATCAAATTCTGTACTATCCTTAGTTAGAGATGTACGGAACCATCCACTCAGCACGTTACTAGCGCAGGGGGTTCCCGTTGTGCTTTCTAGTGATGATCCAGGAATATGGGAAGCGGATCCCTTATCGGATGATTTTTACACGGCATTCGTTGGTGTTGCCAGTCGCTTGTCAGATTTAAGACTGTTAAAGCAACTCGCGATAAACTCTTTGAAATATAGCGCACTGGAAGGTACTGCGAAGGAAATTGCGTTGGAAAAGTTCAATGAACAGTGGAAATTTTTTGTGGATGAATTTAACTGTTCCAAATATTAAACGTTATAAGACATTTAATTATGTTAATTGATAAATTATAATTTAACTACAGTTTTGTTTTTTTTTTAATTTAAAACCATTCGTAAAATATAATTATAATACATCATTTTTACACTGTATCCTGCATACATCATGGTAGGCAGGGGAAGCCTAGTGTTAAAATACTCCGCTCCCCACTTTCTGGCGATTTTTTCCAGAATTTTTATTGATTGACGGATCTCATCAATCATAAATGCCTTGGTGCGGAGCGAAGCAAGCAGTGAAGAAATGAAAATACTATGAAATTATAATTCGTGCCGGGGATCGAACCCACAACCGTCGCGTTGTAACCAATCATATTTCTAAATAATCATTAATTTTGACTTTTAATTATAAAATAATTAATTATAATACTCAATTCTAATACAAGTCCAACACGAACAAAACATATCTGAATTATGATTCATTATAATAAACAAGACCATAATAAATTTGCTATAATTAGATGTAATAAAATATATTCACGAGAAACTGTAGATTAAACTAACATATGGATAAGAAGTAGGTAATTGCGTATAAAAGTATGTAATATTAGTGTTACTTTAAAACATCTCAGGTTAGTTTAGAAATCTTGTTTTGCTTTAAAAAGACAATTAATCCTATTAGCTAAAATAGCCTTAGAAATTTACAAAATGTCGACAAATTAGGTTTATCTTTCTTAATTATCCGTAAACGAAATAGGCCTCTAAGATATCAATAAAAATATCTACAAATAACGACATTCAATGTTAATTCCTAGGAAATAATTATTATATGATATCGTAAAAAGATGATAGCATTCTTATTATATCTATTTTTGTTGATTACATTATAATCAAATAGTTCATTAAATAAATCCTCAGTAAATTAGCACTGTATATAAAAAATAACTTTTATATACATATACGAACGCCAGGTTTTCGTCGCGCAATATATATGATATTATCTTTTTTTTATTTATTGCTATGCACCTGTATGATAGCGAGGACACACATTCATAGGAAATACAAAGTGAAATTTGATCTCAAGAACTTCACGTGCGGCTCAAAGTGCTTTTATTGAATAATTCTTATTAAAAACTATAGATTTATTATCAGATTTTTTTTTACAAAAACCTATAATATTTGCATGTTTTTATTCTTCCATATCTCAAAAGGAAAAAATGGAATAAACACTTATAGGACTTTGTTGTCCGTGTGTCAAGACAATTTATCTCTCGAGTGCGTGGAAGCATCAAGCTGAAATTAATTACAAATAATATATTTAGTTCTATAATCACAAATTTCTTTAAACACCAAAAAATAAGCTTTAAAGTCAACGCAATCAAAATAGAAGAAGATTTATGAATCGATTTTGGTGAATTTTTATTTTGCAAAGTTTGTGGATTTGCATGGCATCGGAAAAGTGAACATATGTGGTACTCATTTTGTATTTTCGTGTATATGCAGCTTGAAAAACATTATTGAGGCCACCGTGGCTCAACTGATTGTGGGTTCGATCTCCAGTCGAGGAAATTAAACATTTATTTAAATATATATAAAATTACCTACGCTTCTGTGTGCGAGTGCATTATGAAAAGATATAAATTACGCAATTTTTATTAAGCGTAAATTATAAACATCAATTATACTTACTTCAGTAGGCACTAAATTATACATTCTGTTTCTATTCTAATTGGAGAAGCTACATAAAGTGAGAGCACGATGCGTTACTCTAGAGACGCCCTCTCCTTGACTACCGCCCGCACGGATTTGAACCTTATACCGAAGAGAGAGGACGCGAGTGCGCGTTAAGCGATGTTTACATCAAGTGACACTCGGGTAAAGTTTCTCTACTAACGAAGTCATTGTCTGTTTGCTTCGTTTGTTGTGTGTCTAAGTGACGCTGTATAGTCATATAACTTAGTACTGGGTATTTATCATATTGATTGAAATAAATTATATTTATACAATAAGTCATAAATTAATTTATTATTATGTAATTATTTTATTTGTGACGTACTTCTTATATTAGTGTAAACGCATTCTAACAGAATATTATATTGAGTTATGAAGGCAGTTAAAAAAATCATAAATCACTTTTCAGGCAATTTTATTGAAAAACAGTTGTAATTTAAATACAGTGTGTTTTTCTCATCACCACTTTAAATAAAACCACAGTTTTAACTACTCCCGTAAGAGGAGAGCAGACGCTACCACCATATATAAGCAAAAAAAAATGTACTTTAATTAATGTTTATTTAGTAATAGTAGATATTTATACCTTTGAGGCCAGTTGTGGTGCAGAGGCACAAGCGTACGACTGTAAGCGCAACATATAGTGGGTTCCCATTCGAGGAAATTAAACACAATGTTTCCAGAATCCGGCGGAAAGTGGGGAATCGAAACATCTTAAGGCATGAAGCTAAATTGTTTTAGCCTGCTGTGTGCGGGATACAGCGTGAAGCTTATTTATTTATTTTTATTTAATTTAAATAATGCTGTAAATATCTACTCCCTAAACTGATATGACATGGTTCTGTAAAATGTTAGCAGATAATCTATATATAACTTAAAAATATTTTCAGCCAGATATGTTTTTGCGAATGTATACGATTTGTTTATTAACACTAATACAGAGCAGATGACAGATGTTATTATAATATTAAGTGCTCCCGTTTTCCGTCTTGATTTTAACCGACTTAAAAGTAAGGAGCGTTTTATTTATATTTATCTATTTATGTATGAATATAGTCTGCAAATAAATTAACTCGATTCTGACACTAATGCAAATGAAAACTACTAAAATTTATATAGAAATATCTAAATTCTATATATTGTTATTGTCCAGTATATTCGGAAATTATAAGATATATACGGTTGTGGGTTTGATTTCCTACTGGAAATACAAGAGGAAAAAACAAAGCGTAAACAAATCTAAAGTAAACAATAAGAAAATATATGTTGTTATTATAATTAAATAATTTTCTATGAAAATATCACACTACTCGCTAATAGGTTGTAGTGTTATCTTAATATAATTAATATTTCTTTATCATATTATTATAACGAGACGCGTAGATGATCTGCTTTGGGGGTCTAGAAGTTTCAATAAATAGAAATAATTACGTATTATGTAAAAGGTTAAAATAATAATTATAGGTTTAGAGGTCATTCTGACGCATTGGAAATTGTCAGATTGCAGATGATAGTACAGCAAGCTACAGTACGGTCGATGAGTCGTGGCAGCTATGAAGTCAGTTTTTTGGAATTTAAATTTGAAATTATTATTTCAATTACATATAAAGCGAAATAAAAAGAAAGTTAATATAATTGAAACATAACTAACCACATAATTTTTTTAATTATTTGCTTATAAATATTGAGAAAATACTGACAGTATTTATTTTAATTCGCAATCATTAAACGATATTATTCGTAGCCGTCTGATCCCGGCTTAGAATAGGATCACCCTGGTACTGTCGGTGTCGTAAGAGGCGGCTAAAGTACGTGTGGTAGAGTCACGTCGCCAGACCGGATTAATACTACCCCCGGCATTTAAAAGTAGTGGCTCTTGTCACTGCGTTTCGCATTAGGTAATGCCGGGCCCCGGCGCCCAACATCCTCCACCTTAAAGGCCGGCAACGCACCTGTAGCTCCTCTGGTGTTACACGGGGTCGTGGGCGGCGGTGATCACTTACCATCAGGTGGTCCAAACGCTCGTTTGCCTTGTCCTATCCCATAAAAAAAAACAAATATCGAGAGTACTTCAAAATCGTTATTAAAAATCACATACCCTTAGTGACCTATCAACAGATTCAAATCAATACCAAATACACTTGAAATAATGAATCCGATTCAGCGATTCATTTCCTATTGTTTCGATTCAAGCAAATTCAAGCCCCTGATGAATTTTAATTGAGTATCGATACCGGACACTCTACAACGTCGTTGTCGGTTGTCTACCCATTGTCTAGGCGCTTATTGGTTGGTATAAAGAGAATAAATCTATTGTGTATGTGGATATGGATTTATATGAATCGATTTAATATATTTGCTTTAAGTGTAGATGCCCATCTACAATTTAAGAATTAAAATATTTTATTTAATTATTTTGTTTTTTGATTTCACGCTGTCAAATTTCACATCAGGGTTGATAAATCTATTATACATAAATTATGTGTTACGTTGTATGTCCTCAATGGATTTCTAAACTACTGATCCGATTTTAATCAAATTTGCATATTGTATGCAGTTTGATCCATTATAGGATAGCTCCTATCTTACAAGCTAGATAAATCAAACAGTACTGTGATAGAAATGACTACAACATGCAGGCTACTCGCCTGCAAACACTTATTTGGACAACACAATATTTGAGATAAAACAGTGTATAGTTCAAGGAGTAAATGCGGGTTAGATGCTTGTAATAAATATTATGTAAAAGTTATTGCGAAACCAATTAAAAAGAGAGTTTTATTTCACTAAACATAATATTCACAAAAAATATTCTTATTTTTCTACAGACAAGTAGTAATAGTAGCAACTCTAGCTTTTTCCTGTTCATACCATGTTGCACATCTATTGACCCCACTTCCGGTCTGAATAGAAATGACCTTTATTGTATATGTATTTTATAATATGTAACTCTGTATGTAATATAACTCTTTTTACTGTGTGGGATTTGTTAAACTAGTATTTACTGATACTTCTAAATAATTATTATAACATTGAACTTGAAAAGTTCAAGCTTGGACGACCAATTCTAAGAATATGAAAATATTTTGTAGCTACAAAAAATATAAGAATAAAAAGCATTCAATATTTATATAACATATTTTTGAACAACCGTAACTTACAAATAAAGTAAATTTAAATTATAGTAAATAAAAATTTTAATGGATGAAATATTAAGATTCAGAGTCTTCTTAACATCTGTAGCACTAAAACATCATTCAAACTTGTTTTGTTTACGTACCAAGTGAAATGTCGTTATTGTAAATGTCAAACTCAAATTAAAAAGACCTTTGAAATTTTTATTTTATTACTAAATACTATATTAAACATCATTTAAAACGAAACACTTTGTCGCTATGGTTATTTTTGAGACATTATATACGTTTTATATAATTTATTTTTAAACTATGGAATCTGATAGTTTAGAAAATGAAAATATTTTCAATGATTGTGAATCCCAATCTGCGGTAAATAGTTTGATATTAGAATACTACAAAAAATTCGGAAGGAAAAGAGACTTGGAGCAGTTTTTTTCTCTATCAACCGCCCAAAGAGAGATCAGAGATCCATCAAGTTCGTTCTGGAAAAAAATGAAGTCTCAGACTGATTCAGATTCTGGAGAAAAGAAAAGTGAATCCTCCACAGAACTTTGCAGAATATCCATAAAATGTTCTGTTCCTGGACCTTCTAATTTGCAGGTTAGTTTTTAGTTCATTATATATACTTATCACTCTTGTACATGTTAATATGAAATAGCTTATAGGGTGTGTATTGATTAACTGATGTTATTAAAACATAAAATGTGTTGATTTTGTGTTTTAGGAAGACTTAGACAGTATGAAAAGTGATTCAGAGTCTCCGCCCATAATAAATGAAGAGGAGCAGTGTTTGTCTAAAAATTCAGATAATGAATCTATAAAATCTGATGATGGACAATCTCATAAATGTAAGTAAATATTTATAAACACTCAACTTCTCCCATATAGTATATAGATGGAAACTAGTGATAATAGCTTTCTATATTTGATATCTAAACATATTGTCATTTGTAACATATTGCGGGGAATGAACTGTCTTACCACTAGGTAAGACGCCGACACTGCCTATTCTGCTAGATGCTGGATACAGGTTTATTATCTATAATATTTGAACATATTGACATTTTCTACTTTCATCCTGAATGTGGGCCATTGTAAATTGTGTACACACTCTAGAACACACTCTAGACAGAGTAATGAAAATAAATTTTTCCTTGAGTGAACACAATATTTTGTTTAGTGTTTTTTTTTGAGCTTTACACTTTATCACACACACACAGCAGGGTAGACAGAGGGAACCTCTGTGTTCAGACACTCCATTCCCCACTGTCTGCCGAATTCTGGAGGCATTGCATGTTGAGTGGCAGAACTGAACGCCGCGCTTTGCCTTGACACCACAGTGAAGAAAATGGAAATATAAAAATGAATAAATATTTTACTTCCTTGAGTGGAATCGAACCCAAAACTGTTGCGTTACATTCACATCCTTGTGCCGCTACGCCACAACGGCCTAATTTGTTTAGTTACTGTACCAAAATTTATATTTTATTGCAAAGGCACTAAAAATATGGAAAAAGTATCACTGGTCATTAGGCAGACATCACCTCTTAAGATATAAATTATACATATGCAAAAATAAAAAAAATAACAGCTTAATGCAATATCCTGCATACAGGTTATATTTGTTGTAGAGTATTTGGAGGAAACCATGTGGTATTAAAACACTCTGTTCCCCACTTTTTGACAAATTCTGTCACAATTTATCAATAAATATTTTTTTATGTTATCATTTGGCTGTAATATAAAAATGAGTTTAGTTGAGTTTCTTATTATTAAAATAAATGGTTACTAAGTCTGTCTGTTATTTCAGCTGTTGATAATACACTAGATACTTCATTAAACAAGCCACATTCTCCAACAAGCAGTATAACATCACAAAGGAAACTCGAATGGGATTCCTTAGCAGATGTGGGCTATGCAAATGAGACTGATAGAAAACATTCTGCATCTAGCCTTTCTACTTTAGAAAGATTGGCCCTCCATCAGCAATACTCAAATAATGATTCAAAACAGAATATGAACATTGGCCCTCCTACAGCTCACTCAACTCCACTTGATGTAGATGATAATGAGAATAAAAATAGAAAAGGTTGTACTAAAAAGACTACTAAAATATATAAAAAGGATGTAGATTTGGTAGAATTTAATGTTTCTAACAATATGCCACAACCAATAAATGTTAATTTGACTAAACATATTTCATTTAATGTGGAAAAAGATGGTGGTGTTACATTAGAAAATGTTACAAGAAGTCTTTCAGTAAGTCCTGAAAAAGCTTCGAATCCAACAGAGACAACCAAACCTCAAAACCAAGAAAAAATTGATAAAGAAATTCAAACTACACTTAATAAAAATGAAGAAAAATCTAGCAGCTCCACTGAAAAGAACATTAAAAAGCAATATCCAGTTTTAATCAGTTTGAATACTTTGAGGAAAAGAAAAAGGAAGAAAAAAGTAAAAAAAATCCAAAGAAAGTCAAAAAGAAAAGACAAGGAAAATATTCCTTTAGAAAAAAGCGGTGATCAGGGATCTGAGGCAGAAAGTTTTGAATATATGCCGGGACATATGTATAACTTAAATCATATGAAAGCAAATACCAATGATGATACTAGAAGTTTTGAAATTAAAAATAAATCTAGTCGAGATTCCAGCACAGGTTTGACGACAGATTCTAGTAAAGCAATTAAATGTTCATTTACCAAAGACTTAGAAAAAAGTATTGATATACTAAAATCTGCATTAAATAAGGGATCTGAAGATGAAAAATTAAAAAAAAAGTTAATTAAAGAAGTTGTCCA
Source organism: Heliconius aoede (assembly GCA_037355905.1). Taxonomy (NCBI): domain Eukaryota; kingdom Metazoa; phylum Arthropoda; class Insecta; order Lepidoptera; family Nymphalidae; genus Heliconius; species Heliconius aoede. Next base: position 769,786 of record JBAIZZ010000023.1, read on the forward strand.
AAGGCTAATTAAATCCAAATATAAGGATGACGGGAGTTCAACAGAATTTTTATCAGGCTTAAGTTTTGATAGTAAAAAGATTGATTTATTTCATTCAAATCAAACTACAAGCACCTCTGATACTAATACAGCCCATAACATAAAACAGAAAAAACCAAAAAAGTCGATTTTACGAATGGAAAATTTTAATTCAAATTCAATTGCTTCTACATCTCAAAGTGTACCTAATTTACCAACAGTGATTCAAAATGAAACTCCAACAACTTACACCAAAAAGCTATGTGATATATCTAATACAGATTCTGACCTTTCAAATAAAGCCAGAAATAGATCTTACACAATTAAAGACAAGATTTCCTCTGAAGAGTTGTACCAAAAATATTTAAAAGCCTTGCATAGAGAAAGAGCGTACAAAAAACATTTAAAGGACAAAGAATTGTTTTTGAAACAAAAACTATTGAGCTCTGATTTAGCATTTAATGTATCAAAAGAGGCTGAAACAAAAGCGCAAAGGGTTAAAAATTTAATGACTGATTTAGCCCGAAACAATTATGACGCTGGTTCCGGTGATGCATGTAGATTTGATGGGTCTCAGTCAAATATAAATTTAGAAAAATATAATCCAATTAGAAAGCAACAAACTCATTCTGTTTTTACATTATCATCGGGAAATTCTGATAATAACAAGCGTAATATTCTCTCTGGTAAGCAGAATGAGGCATATTCTAAAACATGCCAGAAAAAAGGTGTGGATGAACATTATTGTTGTTGTCCTTTTCATAAGTCGCATGCGAAAATTGCAGTTGTTGATAGTTCAGTTCAAGTAAATATGTTAACAACAGATAGATTTTCTCCAAAAGTTGCTCCAAATTCCTCTCACAATGTGAATCCACATGAAATTGATAATAATAATCGTACGAAATATAACCCTAATCAAATTAAATGTCAAATTGCATCTGATTGTGCAACAAAAGATGTAAAATATGTTTGCCTTTGCGCTGATAATACTCAAGAAGTACCTGAGAATATTCTTATTTATAAGTGCTCTAGACTTACTAATAAATGCTTGACAACAAATGACTCGAAAGCTGCAATCTCTGGAAGTCAACAAACACCTAGCAACTCGACATCGCCTCATCAGAAATCATCATTCAAAAATGAAGATTGTGACAAAAAATGTTTGATCATTAAAGATAATTTAAATCAAATGTCACAATCATCACAAACTAACTTTAAATTGCCTATTAGGCTTCAAAGTAGATCTAGTGATCAGAGTGTCAAATCTACATCATCTGAAGGCATAAGCTCGGGCAACACTGATTACAAGAAACAAGATGTTCAGTTTATTCATGAAGCTACAAGATGGATCCAAACTGAGATTAGTATTGACCCAAAAATATCAGATCCTGTAATATCTGATATTAATATTATAAATGACAAAAATTGTGTGCATTTAGTTAGTGAACAATATAAAAAGATTTCCAGACCAAATTCAGACAGTAAAGTTCCCGAAGTTTACGACGAATCCAATAGGAGAATTGAAAAGCTTAACTCAAAAAATAATACACATGAATCTCATAAAATGGATAAAAACAAAGCTGTTTCTGTCCACAATATTGCTAACAGTGAAGAATACATTTATATGGTTGAGAAGGAAGATAAAGGTGTCCAAATTAATCCCGATGAAATAAATGCACAAATTTCTAACAACTTCACAATCCCAATACAAGGTACAAATATGACTCTTAAAGTTAGTTTAGGATCTGAAACGAAAGATAACTTAAAACCAATTTTAAACAATTACGAGAACACGGGAACACACGTGTCTAAAGGAACTGAGACAGTTAAAAACGATGTGGTGGAAAAATTTACATCTTTAAGAGAAGAATGCTCAAAAGGTATACAGTCTTGCGGTACAAATATTTACGATGAATTTTATCAAAAACGTAAAGCAATTCAATCTGACGAGCACAATCAAAGTTGTTTTGATCAAACTAACAAGACAACTAATATAAATACATGCGCCCCAATAGCCTCCAAATATAACACTTATCCTAAAAACGATAGAAACCTGTTACAAAAACCTTTACTAAGATCTAATACGGACACCGATAAAATAGCTTCACATGTAACATTTAATCATTCCCCAAAGCAACCTGAGCTTCAGTCGCAGGATACTTTTGGAAAACAATCGACGACAATATGTATAGAAAATAATATAACTAATGCGAAACCAAGGCAAGGATCTTCTTCAGAAAGATCTCTTAAATGTACAGAAAATAGCATGAAATGCAAGTCCTGTACAGATAATGACAATTTAGTTAAGACTTCACGAAGCGATAGTGACAATGGTAAGGAATGTACTAAGGATCCAATACTTGATATTATCCAAGACATAACGAGGCGCTACTCAAAAAAAGATACAGAAAAGAGTAAAAGAAAAAAATGTTTCAAAGAAATAATTACAGTTCTCAATTACCTTTTAGACACAGAAGATAGTACCGATGACAAAAATAGAGGAGAATCAAGTTCATCCACTAGTGAACATGAAGTTACAGGAAAAGAGTCCAATACTTGTGTGCCTGTCAAGACTTTAGTAGATAAAGGTATACAGTTATCTACGAAAAAGTCTAAATCACTCAAATTTAGTACAGAGTCGTCAGATACTCCTATTTCAACAGACATGCCGAGTACTTCCACTGACTCTGGAACTTGCAAAATATTGAATAAAATTAAAAGAGAATGTGAAAAATATCATCAAAAACGATGTAAATCATACAGCGAAGGGAAGATGTGCGAAACGTCTAGCAGCACTTCTGTCAATTGCCATCAGTGCAGACGTGTTCATCATTGCTCATGCAAGAGTCACAAGTGCAAAAATCATAAAAAGACCGTCGAGAAAGGTAAAAAAAAATGTGTGGCTTACAATTTAATAATACAGACTTCGGACAGCATGGTCAGTGAAAGGGTCAGTTGCGATGATAATCGGCCTAAATTGAAGAATATAATAGTTAAAGTTCCTCCAAAGCGAAAAGTACAAAATATGCAGTTTAAAGAAATTTCGTCAAAGATTGAAAATAATTTGCCACAATACAGTCCTTGCTCGCATAACTATGGTTGCCGAGGTATACCAAATGAAAGTGAAATATCGAGTACAGATGATGTTATAAAAAAAGCTCAAGAGTGTACTGTTCGGGAATATTTGGAGAAAAATCGTCCAGATTTTGTTGAGAAAAGTTCTAATCGTCAGCATTGTCTAAAAGTCATCAAAGAAACAAGGTTAGTCAACATATTTATGTTTAAAAATTATTTTGTTCTCTTATTTTTTGTAAATATTATATTATATTCACATTTATAACTGCTTATATTATAAATGTGAATGTTTGTTCAACTTTTTTTGAAATGTAACACTAATATAGTTTATAGTTCAGAGTAACATAAGAGTTGTAACCTATCTACAACTTAACTTTGCTTCACGCTTTATCCCTAGAGGGGTAATCAGAGAGAACGGAGCGCCAAATTCTACGGTCTCTACATATCTTTTTCGCCTCGTCCACTGCCATCAATGATCATGAAAAATCTGCATGCATGCTCTCCGGGGGGGTCCTCATGCTTTTTACATGACTTTCCTCCAGTATCTTATACTGTATTATCGATCTACAACTATTGTTAAGATTTTGTATAAATTTACTTCTTTATAAAAATAAGTTAAAGCCGGCGAAGCTGCGCGTAGGCCGCCAGTCACTTTATAACCGTATTGAAATATCTCACTAATTCTTTTTACTTTAGAGTAAGAGACAACGACACCCCTAGACTGAACATGATAGTGGTCCATACGCCTAATCCAAACGTGCCTAAACATTGTATGGAACCTTGCAATATGTGCTACCAAGGTATTTTTGCCCAGTAATATAGGTTATTACATATTTTTTTCATTTTGGTTTGCACAAACGGCCTGAATTTCATGAAATTAAAAGCTATTGAAATTTGAATAGTATTTATTTGGAAATACATTAAGAATTTAAGTAACTAGTCTAGGGTTGACTAAGATATGTTTTAGGTGGACCAGTTAATAATTGTATGAGTTATGATCCAATTATGCATTGTCTTCAAAATGAAGTAACAAGAATTGGTGAGTCTGTCTTTATTCCGGTTTGGTGTGTTCCAGACTGTAGTAATAGTTTACTTTTAGTTTTCTCTAGTTTTCGCCTTTAGTATTTAACTTTACAAAAAATACAGAAAATAAAAATAATTTTATAATTAGATACATGTTCTGCAAAAAATACAACCAACACTTTTGGAATTATGTTTCACTGATTATGATATAAAGACTGTTCTTGATATTTTTTTTTAGTATACATTGTAATGAGTGTCTTAACACTAGACTCCCTTGGCCTACATGCGGGCGTAAAGCTAATATATATATATATATATATAATATGAATATATTTACAGAGCAAATGAGCGCACCGCCAAGCGGCAACTGCTGTCGATGCAGTTGGACCGCCAACAGGAATTAAACGAGCTCACACCTGACCAACTGAAACACTTGGCAAGAGAACTTGGCAATGAACTTAGAAGGAAAAAAGGTATTATATTTAATTTCTATGAAACTCACTTGGGTAATATTTTAAGCGATTATTAATTTGTTGAGGTTGAGCATTTTTCGATTATGATTAATTTCGTTTCAGTTGCCCCAAAATTTATAAGTGAACGTGAAATGAAAAAGCATTCTGAAAAAATTTATAAGTCACTGCCAGAAGTTGTACGCAAAAAAGAGGAGAGTAAGAAAGAAAATATCAAGAAAACTAATTTGTTGATGGCAAATATATTTAAAAAGGTAAAGGTAAAATTAAATAAATTTAAAATTGTCATATCTACAACTATATTTAAAATTTAAACTTAATATTAGGGAGAACCAAATGAATATCTGTACATCACTTTGCGCTCATTTTCATGAAAACTGCAAGGTTGTCATTATAAAATATTTAATTACAAAACGTATTATTTATAAAACGCATATACTTTAAAAAAATAAATATATTTATTTTATTTTTTTCTATTTTTAATTTCAGAATTTACAGAAAAAAACTCTGCAAGGTGCTGTTAACCTGTCTAATTATAGTACAGTGATAAAAATTTGACAAAAAAGTAAAATCTTAATTGTGATAACCAAAAACTGTGTTCAATGATTGTTATTTGTGACGATATTGCGTGCTGCATGAGTTTAATTTAATTGTAACTGTTTCATAATTTCTTTATTTTGAATATGAAAAATTAATAAAAATATTTTTTACATAAATTGGTTTTATTTTCATAATTTTCCTCGCCTCCGCGGAAAGAATGGGCGTCCTTTCATGACAATCGTCTTCCGTCAATGGTGGAATATGGAGGAAGAGAAGACACTTATAATTCCATTAAGTCACTTTTTTCATTTCAGTGATATTTTCTGAACTAAAGCGAGTAGAAGACATTTTATTTTTCATTATCATTAGTATTGGATTAACCCTCGTAAATATCTAATACAAAATAATCGTCGTAGTTGTTCTATGATTTCAATTTCTTTTCAATTCTAATATAAAATTTTGCAGTTTAGTTTTTTTATAGGGAACTTGGCAATCTAAGCTTAAGACACTCCGTGTCCATTATGAGCCCTGATTGATGATTCTGTTTCCCACTTTTCGCCAAACTCTGGAGGCAATGCGACTTAAGTGGCAGAATTCAACGCCGCGATTTGCCTCGACACTGGAGCGATGAGATGAAAATATTTAATTTTCTCGAGTGGGAAACGAATAGAACCCACAACCCGTTGCGTTCACAGTCACAAGTTTGTCCCACGACTAGCCTCGCAACTCAGTTTCCTTTTAAACATCTATATCTATAATTAATAGATTATTACTTATCTACCTTATGGTATCCTAGTAATACAAATTATTTATAAGTTTAGTTGTTTTTCGATATTCTAATAAAATAGTATATTATATAATGGCAAGAATTTTCAAAAATAAATATATGTAATAACAAACGTATTCGCAAATGGCAACAATCCGCTGACAAATTGACAAGTGACAAGACAGATGTGAACGGTGATCGGTCGATCGAATGTTATGCTTATTTCTTAATTAGAAAATGTTTCATTTCGAAAGAAAATAAGCGATAATGGACGATAACGAGTTTTTCAAGCAGACAGTCCAGCACTTAGCACGATGTCTGTCTTGCATAAATCCTACACCATGGGAAAAAGTAAGTTAGAAAACAATGATTGTAATATTGTTTATTATTTGTTGGCATTGCGAAACACGGTCGACCTCCTAAATTAGCCTTAATTGTACACTTTCTGTTCCTTAATTTAATATAAACAATTCAATCTTACAATTTTACTCAATATGACCTCATCAAATGACATAAGCCCTGTTATCGTTGCCCTAATGTTCAGGGTCACTTTTTCTACCACTCTCCATTTCATCTTACATTATGTACAAAAATTGTTTGTAACTGAAATATATACTTACAAGTTTTATAAAAGATACTTTTTTTAGTATGTATTGATTATGTACTATTTCCTTTTATTTATGAACACTTTATAAATAATGAAATCTAAGATTTTTTTCTTTGTTTTGTCAGTACAAACATGGGTTATTTTTGTTACATATTACTTTATTTGTCTTTCTTACTAGAAATATTATAATAACTATTAATATATATTTTCTTTCCTCGAGTGGGGATTGAACCTACAACCAGTCGATTTTGCAGTACACTTTCAGCCCCCGCACCACGGCTGGCTTCATTTATACCATATTCTAAAAATAATCATTATTTGTTTGTCTTTATATTTTTTGGTTTTTATAATCTTTTTAGTTTCATATTTTATTTTGTAAAAGCTGAATAGGTACAAATTATATCACATAATACATTCTAGGTGAACACATTATTTATGCTATGTCCGCAAGCCAGCACTTCTTTTGTGGTGAACCCTCAAAGTCAAGAAGCAAGCATTGCATTAGGTATATACTTCTTACAAAGTGGCCTCCAACACCAAGATAAACTACTTCCATATTTTTTAAAAGTTTTAAAATGTCTTACAAATGCACAGTTTGAAGAGCCAGTATACAAGATCAAGAATAATGATCGTGAGTATATGTATATTTTTACCATTATTGAATAAGCCAGACACAACCCAGTAGTAAAATACTGTTCCTTATTTACAGCCAATTTTTGAACTGTTGTGTAGTGTGTGTTGGAAGAAAATGAAAATAATTTATTTAATAAAATATGTAAATAAATAAAAATTAAACAATGAGATACAACATTTTAAACCATTTATTTAACTAAAACATGCTCAGTAGACTGATGTAACACCATTTTCTTTTGATTTTTGATCTGAAACTTAATATGAAACTATTAAATTTCAGGGATACCTATGTCGGAAAAATTTAGCTTCTGTCTCAATACATTACTTTCCGATGTGGCATCAAAGCAACCATCTTTGCGAGAGGAGATAGTAACAGCACAAATAGAACTTATGTCAAATCTCACAAAAACCATAATAAATTGTCATGAAAGCAAAGAATACAATAATGTATCCAAACTTCACTTGTGTAAAAGCACAGTACCAATTCTCATAGGGTTGGCTAGGTCAATGGGACGATATGCAACTGTAGAACCTCCGCTTTTATGCCGTCTCTTCCCTCAGCCAAGCAGTCCAGTAAAGTCTAAGGAACCGGAGCCTAGCTTCGAGTATTCAACTTTGGATAAAAAGAGAAAATTTAATCAATTCCGGCCAATAATACCAAGGTCTCTATCAGGAAACCTCAATCCTAATATAGAAAATATAGTAGAAAATGGTAGTGATACGGTAGATAGTGTCGGCGGTACTCTAAAGCGTGGCTCCTTGCAAAGTTACAGCTCCGTCCCATACGATCCGACGACGTATTTCTTCCATAAATTTGGGTCGAGTTTCAACCAGTTTCCATATATGAGGTTTTCGGAGTCGCCAGAGAAGAGGATAAATGTACAATTCTACGTCACGTACTTACAATCCATACTGTCCTTGGCCAAAAAACTGTTGACCAAAGATCTATTAGCGTTTTTAGATGAAGAGGCTGAGGATATTTTTGCCTCTGGTCAAATACAGGTAAATTTGATTATACATATATGTAAAAGGAGATGTTCCTACTAACTGAGGTAAGATGGACGCACAACCGTAACCGCTGTGCGTATAATCGTGAAATTTGGACACTGTTTATTTTCATGATGAGGACACAAGAAGGGATTTTGAAAAAGTTTAAACCTAATGTGGGAAATATGGGTTTAATACAAATTTTAACCCCAAAAAATCTTTAAATCGGTACCGATTTTTATAAAATTTGAAATGAAGATTCTTAAAAATATTTCATTGAACATGTGTTCCACGGTTTCTCAGAATTTACCCCTTAAATCGAAAATAATTTCATAAATATATTTAATAAATATTCGTACGATTCAAGCAGGCGAAGCGGCCTAGTATTAAAATAATTGTCACTTTTTTAAAGCAAATGCTTAATTTTTATATTTTAATAATGTTCTGTCAACTTTTAGGTTTTCCCTTACAAATCTTTTTCGGAAACTCTGAATTTAGTGATGGTGACACTACTAAGAGATATATTACAACATCAGAAAGATCTACCAGGACCCTTCACGAAAGATGTGCAAGTAAGTTACTATTAAGTTCAATTCAAGTATTTTAAATTTTAATTACTAGAAAAATTAGTAATGCAAATTATACCAATAATAATTTTAATTCTTGTATCTGTATATTTTGTCTAAAATTCTATATAATGCATGCAAAAATTAAAATAAGCTGGTTTCCCCTTTTTTTTTTAAACTTTCCGAATAGCTATAATATTTATTTTTATTTTTTTACTTTCGTTTATATATATATTATATATTAATAATTTAATTTAGTATATTTTACTTTATTGTACCAACAACTTGAGGAAACATATCTCGTACAGGTAATGATAACCTGTATCATGTATGTATTTATGTATATGTGTTTTTTATGTTCTGTTTTAACCCTTTTTAATGTGTGGCTTATTGTTACTTTTTAAAATATTTGTTCTGTGCTAATAATCTTAGAAAAGAATAACAGTAAAAAATATTTTGTGAATATTCCTTGTTAAATAATAACTATATAAAATTAAGTCAATCAATAATAATAATATATTATAAAAAAATATGCACTAATATAAAATTCTAAGTTCTTCAGTGGCTCCTCTTCTAAGCGCATGTATGTATGTATACGTATAAATAACTTAGTAGTTAGTAATAATTTGTAACATGTTCCACTTCATTAAATATGTTAACTTGTAGTGTAACGCTATTCGTGATCGTCTTAATGACTCTGCTATCATTTCTTTATATAGCTTTGTAATAGTTCTATTGAAATTATAATATTGGCAATATAAATTAGAAGTTTCAACAAATAATAGTGCAATCTTAGAGGCAACTGACAAATGAAAACTATTATTTTCTTTTCTTTAATAGCTTGCTCTCGCTCGCTTTAACTTATTATTATATTATAGTCAAATTATGTATTTTTTACATACAAGTAAGTTTTATCCAAATCAGTATAGTGGGTTTTGTGTGAAAGTGGGACAAACATCCTCAAAAATTACGTGTATTCGTATATTCGTGTATTCTTAGAAGTATTAGAAAGGACTTAGGATACTTTTAAATAAAGCAATATCAAGGTTATTACTATACCTAATATATAATATAATACGGGTATAAGTAAGATTACATTTTTAATAGTAAATGATATCTAACTATATTATCGTTGGAGTAAAACTAATTTTACTTAAATAAATTGACAGGAATTCGTAAAATGTCTGTTTTTGAGTGGACAAACAGAACTGCAGAGTCGACATCACGATGCTTCAGAGAAGGAAGACAGGGAAAGTAATTTTGCAATAGTAAATAAATTTAAAGTTAATGTGATGGCGAATTCTGCCTGTGTTGATTTGCTTGTGTGGGCAATTGGAGATGAAACAGGTATAAATGAATTCTTATTTTTTTTAGAAATAATAATTATATTTTAAAGGTGACCTTTTGTTTTCATATTATTATATTTTAAATAAATATATACAATATATTATACAATTTATTTTAATATATATTTAATTTTAATATTTTAATTTCCTTGTATCTTAATGTATATGTTAAATATTATAACCTGTTTAGTATAATGTTCATCAATTTGCATATATTTCACAGATAAAACATTATCTAATATTTTATATTTATTGTTTTATTGAACATAATATATGTATTTATATAAAGTAACGTATACTATTGGTGATGGTTTTACAGTGGACGAAGACTATACTGTGCAAGCTCTTATAAACGCTTTAACAATTCTAATAGGTATTCAAATGTAAGGTGTGAGAGTTACCCTTTGACTAACATTTTCGTAAAATAGTCCTCCTTCCCTCAATAATGTTGTGCTATAATAATTTTGTGATATAGAATATAATAAATAATTTAGAAATTATGTTGAAAATGAAATGACACATTATTTTACTAATTTGTTTTGAAAATTTTTTACTCTAAATTTTGCATGAATAAAGATTTATTAGTTTGTATGTTTATATGAAATGTAAACCACTATGTTTTTTTAGGTGCCGATTCTCTATGTGGGAGGTTGACGGAGAAAATCAATTCGAATCACAATCATAAGTTGATTTTAGCACATATGCCTTTACTTATGGTTTGTTTGGAGGTAAAATTTATTTGTTTCTTCCTATATGTAATTTTAGACTTTATAAGTAGCTGCCGATATTAAAAATATTATAAAATACATTGATATTATACATAGTTAATTATATTATACATAGTTAATTAACTTGTTGCTTTACCAAAACTATTTTTTTTTGTGAAATGAGACAAGAGATATTCTTAAATATTTTCTATATAACCAAACTATAGTTCTTATTTACACTAACCTTCTCTACAAGACTTATAAGTAACATGAAATTTTATATTATACGTTTTTTTGTCATTGAAATGAAATGAGTAATAAAATTGTAATATTACAGGGTCTTGGCAAACTAGCAACGAAATTTCCGACGATAGCGAACACTTCTATATATTGTTTACGCGATTTTCTCGTGACACCATCACCCATACTGTTCAAGCTGCACAAACTTGAATTGGAAAAGAGCGGCAAAGACCACGTCAAAGGAAATGGTAAGGCATGATATTGAATCAGCTTTACGCTATATGGTGCACACAAAGAGAACTTTGTGGTAAGACACTTCATACGCATAAAGCATATCCAAGTGGACATACATTAATTTAATAAATTAACTATAACGCTACCATGCATTTTACGATAAAAACATTTATGTATATTTATGACATACATATACATAAAGGTATTTATTGCGAATGGTTGCAAGGTGCTTTGTTAAAGCAGCGCGTGCAGACTTGATATCGCTTTGACACGTGGTCTCACAACCACACATGTGACTCTAAATTCTCACATGTGATCTGAAATCAACGCGTGTGATCTAACTCTCATATGTGACTTACTGTCTTCTTTATTACTTTATCCATACAACAGTGGTACTGAAAATAGTCAAATAGCAGGTTCCCAAAATAATAATTAGCCCAGAGTCCCGACGAATTCGACCCCGTAGATTAATAACCCTCAAGGAATAATTGAAATTTTCAGTAAAATTTGTTCCATTTTTTAAATGATGAAATAAATTGTATTGTCAAGGAAAACCTAGTGTTAGACATTCCACTCTACTTTCGCATATAATAGAGAAAATGTTATAATAACGATATATTTTTTATGTCTTATAGCAGTACAAGGGAAAGAACACCAGACATTAACAGAAACGGGTGTTCCAGTAAAATCTACACCATTCGAGAAGCTTCGAGACGCCGCCATAGAAAACTTATGTGTGGCTCTTGAGGCGGCTTTGACTGTGGATCCATTTTGTGTGCCTGCTTTAGTTGGTTCTGTTAGTAATAGGCTGTTCACAGCTGAAACTAGTGATAGGTAAGGAATTTAAAGAAATGTAAAGATTTGCCATTTTGGTAGATCTACATATTAACTTTCAATTTGTTGGTAAAGCTATATGGGTAAAAGTACATTAATATATGTATACATTATTAAAATTATCAAATAAATAGAATCTTTATTAGAATATATTGATTCTTGATTGAGTTTTTTGGCTATCTAAAGTCAAAGTGAATTTTATATTCGAAATATTAATTAATATAGTGTAGTGCACTTTCTTTATTACATTTTTATATTTTTTTATTAATTATAAACTTATAAAATAAGCTCACAACGGTCAGAAAGTATATTTTAGTATGTCTGTTGGGTTTCAGTGAATCATCATTGATAAGTATGAACATAGTGATTATGTTGGGGCACGTCGCAGTCGCGTTGAAAGATACTCCGAAGACCACGGATACTATACTGCAATTCTTCCAACAAAGGTTCGATTTTATATTCTTTATTAGCAATCAATTTATAAGGATTTCTAATTAACTATTGGCAAAAAGAAATTAAGAGAGAAGAAATTTTGTCACTGATTTAAGTAAAAAATGTTTGTTAATTAAGGCGAGTTACTTACACACTAAGCCAAATAGAGCCTAGTTAAAAAACACCTGTTTTTCTACTTTGTTCACCTTGGATACATACAATGTCACATGGTGGGAAATAACAATAAATTAAATAAACTTACTGTGGAATTGGACCGAAGTTCCAACGTTCATGTTTACATTTAAGATATTCCTATTCTAACTGCGCCTCGATGACCTTTAATTAGTCTATAAATCACTTACTAAATAAATTTAATCAGCTTCACAATGTATCCCCACACAGCAGAATAGGCAGAGGGAACCTCGTGTGTAACACTCCGTTCCACACTTTTTGAATGGCGGAACTCAGAACTTTTGCAGAAGACTTTGTGACCCGCAACGACTGGCCTACAATATAAATAAATATTTTTGATTTTCCAGGTTATGCCGAGCTCCCTCATCCTTAGACACGTTAATTGTCGACCAACTCGGGTGTATGGCACTAGCTAGTCCAGAAGGTCCGGCCCACGACGAAATAATGAGAATGTTCACCGTTATAACTGTGGAGGCGGCGAGCGCGTCCTACCAGCACACTGATGATAGAAAACAGTATCGGTTAGTTATATATGGTACTTAATGGTGTACTTTAATGAAATGGGGAAATGGAAATAATCAAGTAGATTCACGCTGTACGTGAATCTAAAAATAATACTAGGAATGTACTTATTTCACTTTATCTGTGAAGGAAATAAAGTTTGGCGTTGAGTTCCATCACACAACACGGAACTTACTTCTATATTCTTTCTGCCTACAGCCACGTGTCCGGTGCAGTGTTAAACGCGCTCGCCAACATAGCCGCCAACGTGCGCGGCACCATGGCTCGCCACGAGTTGCTCACCCGTCTCCTGGAGCTGTTCGTGCAGCTGGGACTGGGCGGCGAGCGTGCCACCGACCGCTCGCCCGCGCCCGTGCTTAAGGCGTCCGGCAGCGCGGGCAACCTGGGCGTTCTGATACCGGTCATTGCGGTAAGTGCGGGGTAGGACCGTATCAACGTACGGTGGCGAGACGACGAATTAAATAACTTATTTTTCTTACATTCTTCGAAATTTAATGCACAATATGGGTCTTTGTTTTTTTTATAAATTGTAACTTATGTGGCAGACTGAAATAATGCTCCTTCAATTTTCAGTGTAGTTATTGTTTTCAGTATAAATATTGTTTCAGTTGTTTTAAGGTCTTTATCAATCTGCATGATCTTGTTAATTTATAATATAGTGTAGGAAATGGGAGCAGTCCTTAACTTTATTAAAACATCTTCATGCCTAACTAAGTAATTAATTATCAAATTGTACTACGCGTAAGATTTTTTTGGTAAATGGTAATTTTTTCTAATTTCTTATTTGACAAAATGTCACAATGGGTTTCCGTCACTTAATAAAACATAGAACGTTGTATCTCAACACTATGTCTTATAAAATTGGAATAAACAATACTATGTCTACATAATGTTTTAAAATAATCGTTTTCTCACAGGTACTAGTCAAAAGGCTGCCTCCAATAAAGAACCCAAAGCCAAGGCTCCATAAACTCTTCAAAGATTTCTGGTTGTACTGCGTCGTAATGGGCTTCACTGCTGCTGAATCAGGTAAATATGTATTTATATATACATTAATTTCATATTTTATGTCTAACTCTTTCTATTTTTAAATGTTCCCACAATTTGAAATGCTCGAAAAAGAAATTATTTATAGAGATAATACACTATAAACTACTGTTTCATGTCTTAAGTTTTTAAACAGTCCTTTTTTAAGAGTATTCTGAGCTGTAACTTTATAGCTTCGTTTATTATCCATTCCACAACATATTCACTGAGATATATAAAAATTAACATAATACGTTTATTAATTTAAAAGTTATGTCAATTTTTTTATCTGTTTGTCAACGTGTATTATCTCTAAAATATATCACCTCTATTCTGATTTTTCACATGAACTGTGCTATTTATTCATAGTTGTATTTAAACATTCTATTGTCTCTTCTTCTATGGCCACGCGTAGCCATGCGAAAGCGTGAGTAAAGTTGCTTTTAGATATGTACTTAGATGTAATGGTGTTTGGTTTTATTATATGGAATCTGTGTTTTGATATGGTGATGTATATTGTAAACATTATCAAAATTGCCTTACTGAGGACTTTGAAACCCTATCTGTATGAAAAAGTAAATAAATCTATAGTTCGTATATCTTACATATGGACTGACCATGACGGCGTTGGTCCGTGCCCGCCCCAGAAATTTTAGTAAAAAATTTATTGCCCGTAAAATAAAAAAAAAAAACAACATTAACACGAACGTATCTGTGCAAAGCTAATGACCAGGATCCCTCCGACCCCCTCCCAGCAAATATGTCTCTATATACGTCCAGAAATCTTGTTAATTATAATAGTGTTATAATATTTGTCAGTATATCAAAACTTTGCAACAAATTTGTGCATACAAGACATACATACATTTATTGTAAATATTACTTGTTTAAAATATAGCCTTGGTTTCATTTTTCAATGTATTCTGTTGTATCTGTCGTAGAGTGCGTTGTTATAGAATAGTTTATTTAGTAGGAGTGTACGAGTCCTTTGGTTTCGCTTTGACCGTATGTAAAAATTGTGATATTTTAAAAATAAATTTTAATGCTGACATAGATTCTGATTTTGTTTTGTCATAATAAAGTGTACAGTTTTTGTGTGCTGGATTTTGAAGTTGCCTTAATTTGTTTTAAAAATATATATATAACTTATACAGGTGTTTGCTTTCAAAGTTTTAGTAAAATTTTTAAATAAATTTCAATTTAATAATATAATTTAAATTGAATATCTCTAGGATTATGGCCACAGGAATGGTACGCGGGAGTAAAGGAGATAGCTGTAAAGTCTCCTTATTTAGTGTCCCAAACGTCTCTCCGTTCTGAGATGAGGGAATATCACTATACATCCGCCGTGAGGAACGATTCAGTGTCCATGAATGAGTTGCAGGAACTTAAGACTCAAATTTTAAACCTTTTGGACCATCAGCCTGATGTAACAGTAATAGTAAATAAATTAACTTTCGCACCCTGTATGTATTTGCTGAGTGTTTACTGGTTGGAGACTTTGAGGTGAGAACTTAAAAGTTTCCTTTTTATTTAACGAAAAACCCTTTTATTTATTTTTTATAGATACTTATGATTTTTTCTTATTTCACCATGTTTCAAACATAGAATAGATTTTTTTAACATTAATATTGTATTTCAGAGTATGCAATTCTCCAGAGCCGAGTCTACAGCCAATAATAGAGTATTTAAGTGATACAGCATTGCAAAAAGATAAGAGTGGTATGTGGCAATGTGTTTCTAGGTAAGTATTAAATTAAAATCATACATGAAAATAATATATTATAATTTTTATAACTTATTGGACATCATATTTTCCGCAATAAAATCTTTGTGTGTTCTTTCGTGATCTTTACACATTTTAAATGAAAGTATAAAGGTGGTAGTAATTTATTCTACCCATGACCACAGACTACTGCTAGTAAGCTAAGTATTAGAAATGTCACGTTTCCAAAAATGTATATAATATTAAATATACACGATTAACCGGTTAGAGATTTTCATTTAAAATCATATTTTACTCTTCAGTGTTGGTGATAAAGTATTCCAGAAGTTCCTGGACGTTATGTCCGAGAAGATCAAAGATGAATCTCGTGAGAGGGAATTGGAGGGTCATGCTCAATTTCTACTGGTCAATTTCAATCATATACATAAACAAATAAGAAGGGTAGCGGATAAGTGGCTCGCTGGCCTTGTAGATAGATTCCCGCATTTGCTGTGGAACTGTCGAGTATGTTATTTTATATATTTTCTATTCTTTCTTAATTGTTAATGATAAATAACTAGTTTTCAAAAATAATATTAATAAAACAAAAATCAAAATGTACCTTAATCAAGTATTAACTTGATTTCATTTTCTATAATATTTCCATTGACATAGTCATTTCCTGATTTATTTTCAGGTCCTGTGGTCAATGCTAGACATCCTGCAAGTCCTTAGTTTCAGTTTAGAGCTAGATGCAAATCAAGAGACACCATTACTTAAAGTGCCTGGAACTGATTTCACTTTACAACTACAAGATACTTTAGAAGGACGCGAGGTAATCTTATACTGAGAAGAGTTTTGACTTTCTTCTTTAAATATATAGCAACACTATAGTGTAATACATTTGTAATATATTATCGATTTTGAAGCTCATTAAGCTATATTTTTATTGACTGCAGGGAATCGTCAAGGATTTCGCAGATAGATGTCACGGTATTGTCCAAGAAGCTATGAAGTGGGCGTCGCAGTCGACTCGATCTCATTTACAGGAATATCTTAATCAGGTATGAAATTTATTTTATTTTTAAAGCATAATTAAATACAAACATAGCATATCTGAAAAAGTTATGTGGCCATCTGAGTGAAAAAGTGGCCACAGACCCGTTCATTAAATATTAATTAGTTTAATTGATTCATATAGTCGGAGAAAAACGCATAGTAGGTATTAAAAATAAACGAGTAGAACCTCCGACCACGTCTTGGTCTTTGGTTCTATTCATATGTGAAAATATAAAACATGCACATATATTGAAATAAATAAATTAACGAAATAATAACTGAAAGCACAAATAACTTATTATAATAGTTATAATTGTAAGCATAATAAATAACAAGAAGTAGTACTAGTAGTAAGAAGAAAGTAGTCATTGAAGGATGGTTGTAACGGACAAATACCAGTTGTAGATGCTGCTGAACGGTTGTACTGAGAGTTCATCTGCCTTCACCGCGTTCCGAGTATAGACGAGGACGTAACGAGTCAGGTCCATCCACACGCGCACCCGCTTCGTTATATATAATAAAAAAATATTGTAATATATAATTTCTCATTCAATTAATTCAAAAATATATCAACATTGTCATCAATTATTCTTATTTATGTAAGTATAATGCTATTATTAAGCAATAGTTAATCGTATATTAAAATTAAATCAAAGATTAATATTATGTAAAAGGTTCCGAACTCTACCCTCTGGCACCACTGTGGCCTGGCCCTGGCCACCGGTGCCCTGCTGGGCGCGGCCGGCCTCAACCGCATGTCGGCGCCCCTCCCCCGCGCCGCCCTCGACAAGCGCCCGCCCTGCGTCACGCAGGATTCTGCCGCCTTGTTGGCAGTGGTGTCGCAGCGAAGCCGGTATGCGGGCGAGGTAGGACTAGTTGCTTATGTAATTAGGTTCATATTTGCACATTTTATTATCGCTCTTTTGGTTGAATGCCCTATTTATTATTTATTTCGAGTGCCCATCAAGGAGTATAGTGTCTGATCAAAAATGTGGTTATTAAACTTGGCACCTCGAGGTCATCAATTAATATTGTTTCCCTGTTCTGCTAAAACAAGGCAGTATTGAGTTGGAATACGGGCTATAGTCGGAGTAGTGTCTTGACACTTTGTTATTTCTGTTGTTAGTTACGGATGATGGTAAAAATGTAATATCAGGAAATATATTATTTCAGATATAATTTGAGTTAGTCACTTTTATGTTTATATACTATGAACCACGATTCCTCAAAACGAATACATACTGCTACTTGGAAAAATAAATAAATATTAATATATATTATCAATTTTTGCATACACATATACATTTAAACATTAATGCTTATGATATCTCGTATATAGCAGGATGAGCCGATAAAATCTAATGTTAAGGCCGCGCTTTTGTTTGGCTTTAGACGCGAGGCGAAGAAATGAAACTCAAGTCATGACTGGCCTCATCGTATAGTTAACATACAGGTGGCGGGCGCCGTTCAGGCGGAGGGCGGTGGCGAGGCGGCGGTGTGGCGCGTGGGCGCGCGCCTGCACGCCGCGCTACGTGACGCTTGCGCCGCCGCCAGCGAGACCGCGCACCGCGCCGCCCTGTGGCGCTGCGCTGCGCTGCTCGTGCACGCGCGCCCTGTCGCCGCCGGCATGACGCCCACCGCCAGGGCCCTGCTGCATAGTATTGGTGAGCGAATGACTAAAGTGCCTATTGTGTACAACGGCAAACACACAATCCGTTATCAATTCGTAATCCTCACCACCTGCATACGTGGCACTCTACTATTGTGCGGTTTCGTAGGAAATTCTTTCCACACGCTACGCAGCTGTGGAATGGCCTACCCACGGCAGTGTTACTAGGTCGATTTGATGTGGGTACGTTCAAAACGCGCCTCTAAGGCAGAGACCTGTAGTTCCTCTAGTGTTGCAGGGGTTCGTGGGCAGCGGTGATCACTTACCATCAGGTGACGCGAACGCTCGTTTGCCTTGTCTTTTCCATAAAAAAATCATATTCAGATCCCAAATATTACATCCGTATCCTCTGGATCTACATGCACGCAAAATCCTAGCTTATTCTAACGTTATATATATTTAAGATACTATTTTTTTTTTAAATATATTAGAAAATCGTCAATTCTAGAATTTGCCACAAATATTAGAAATATACTTCTATTCAGAATTTTTTTCTTTTATTTTGCATGTTTGCATTCAGAAATAGATAGAATGAAACTTCAGAATGTCTTTAGTAAATTTTACATATTTTCTTTTCTCCACAGCATGGTCCCAAATAGATATATTCACGGAAGACGCAGTGACATCAGCAGTGGAATGCTGGCAATGGCTGAACACTTCACGACCTGATCTGGAACTTCGACTCTTACAAGAAATATTCGCAGCGTGGCAATGCACGGTGGATAGAAAAATGGGATTATTTTCCAAACAAAATGACGAGATAAGCCCTTTGGCAGCATATGAAGGTCAGTTGTAGTATAAATATGTAGAAGTAAAATTTGAATTTGAAAGCTATAGTACTATGCAGGGTAGTGGAAGGCAGTTCTGATGAGAAGTTACTTTACGCTGTATCCTGCACGTGGCTGGATAGTCGCAAGGAACCTGGGTTCTACTCTCTCTCTGGGAACTCGTCACTAGAGCGTAGATATGTTATTATATATAATATAAACTATATTTATACAATCTTATATTATAAACTTTATAAACTACTAAATATGTGTTGTATTTATTTGGTTGTCCAATTTTATGACAAAACTTATGGTCCACCACCATCTTGTGTTGCTTGCTTTATATAATGTACATGTAAATAATTTCATTCATAAGTTTAAGTTTATTTTCTATCTGTAATACAACAATAAAAAATGTGTTAATATTTCAGGTGCCAAATTAGAACCTCGTCCTCCATTCGTAGCGCCGCACGCTGTCTGGATTCGGTACTTATGTGAAATAGCCGAAACTGCCAAATATAATAGTTTAGAGAAAGTCGAAATGCTCGCCAGCTTACTTCATAGGTGAGACGTTCTATTTATTAAAGTAATTAAATGATGAAAGGCAAGGCATAGTCACGGCGCAGGTGCACTCGAGTAAATGAAATATTTTATATTTTAATTTCTTCGCTCTGGTACAAAAGCAAATGCGCAGCGTTGAGTTCCGCCGCTCAACACCCAATGCCTGCAAAATTTGGCGGCAAGTAAGAGCGGGAATGGAAGTGTCATAATGGAAACAGAGTGTCTTAACGCTCCCAGGTTCCCAGTTCTATCAAATGATATGTTATTGTTTCAGGTCGTTACCAATAACTGTAGGTGATATACGCGATCACATAAACAGGCACGTAGAAGCGGCGGGAGTCAGATTTAAGTGAGTATGGCTAACTTCAATGTAAAACTACTAATTAGATAAAATATTGCATTTGGATTTTTTGATATTATTATTTTTTCTATTATAGAATAACAATGAATGTGATTGAAGAATATACAGTTCATATAATTTTGTTTTAGCGTTTATATTTCACAAATACAATAGTTATATACACATTTGTATGATTCATATTTTATAACATTGTATATTGTGTTGATGAACATTACTAATGTTATTCTTATAAAAAATAATCCAATAAAATTACCAATTTTAAATTAAGCCAATATCATATCTAAACTAAAGATTAAATAAAATTTCCAGATTACTCTCATGCGGCTTGTCACTTCTCCAAGGCGACATTTTACCTCGTTCGCTTGCACGTAATATACTTAGAGAGAGAGTGTACAGTGTCTGCTTAGACTACTTCTGTAGAGGTCTACAGTGTCCAGCCAAAAGTTCGGGGGCACTGAGAGAGGACATCATATCTCTTATCAAATTCTGGCAGTTGATGCATTCCGATAAGAAGTATTTGAAGAGTAGTGATATTGGTGGTAAGTCCTATGGTATCTAGACGGTAGACAAGTAACATTGAGTTTTCATATAACACATATACTTTAAAGAAAAATTGTTTAATTTTACTAAGTAAATATTTGAATAGAATATACTTTATTTATAATTTTATGTATGTAACAATCAAAATGAAACTAAACAAATGAAATTTTATTGATATAATTTTCAAATAATATCTATTGAGTGTGATATAAAACTTGCTTTTACCAACAGTCTAAGGATGATTATTGCAAACATTTACGTTCTAATAACTTTCTGGCTATATTTCTTTTATAATTTGATCCATTTTGAGATATTGGAAATCTTTTTAATTACATACAACATGTGAATATAATTTCTTAATTTATTTTTAGCTGAATTTGATCTAATGGGGCCGAGTAGTTCACAAAGTATCTACACTTCGAACTCCCCAACAGACAACCGGTCGTCCGTCAATAGCAGTGACATTGGCAATAGACAAACTACTGGTTGGATTAATACTGTATGTTTGTTTTTTTTTCATATTTTTTCTATTCATTTTGATTCATATATGGCAGGGGGGGGTAGAGAGAATCGATTTTAAGGTGTATTTTTCCTCTTTCACCCAAAATACCAAAACAAAGGATTAATCAGAATAGCACAGACGACAATGACTTAAAAAGAACACAACATCCTTTAATTTATTAAGTAAGTAATCGTTCAGCAAGCAGGCGAAGCTGCGCGCGCGGGTTATATATTGTATTATAAACCTTTTTCATAATGACAGGTACCAATGTCAACAACGACGTTAAGCAGCGGCGCCGGCAGTGTGGCCGGCAAGCGGTCGAATCGCAGCGTTAAACCGCCCATAAAATCCCAGGACCCGTTCGTCAAAGATTATGTTAGGAAACGGAATCTTATTTTGGAATTAATGGTGAGTTTTTCGTATATTTATCAGTCAGTCAGGTATCTTCAAATGACTATATCCGAAATATTAAATATTACACAATAATCAAATATTTGAAGCAATTGTTGCGAAGACGGACAGCATTAAACTGAAAACTTAATGGTAGTGGTGAGGTCAATCTATAAACTAAAAAAGAATGTAGTTTAAATATAAATGTAATTTAAATATAAATGTAAGATTTAAATATAATTTAAATATAAATGTAATATTAGAAGCGACCTGTCGAGTTTATTGTACCGACTTTATACTAAAATAAAATCTATTTTAAAATATTTTTTAAGTTAAAACTATAAATAAAAAAACCCAATTCAATCTTACAGGCAGTAGAAATAGAGTTCCTAGTGACATGGCACAACCCACACAGCAGACCGGAGCAAGCAGTACCGGGGGAAGACAATATAGCGACGTGGCGGTCTAAACCCAATACGGAGAGAACCTGGCGCGACTATGCAAAGTTAGCGTGGGATATTAGTCCTACTTTGGCCGTATTTTTACCTGAAAGGTATGTTAAATATTGGAAAACAACTACATCAAATCGTCCTTGTGAAATAACACTAACTACTACCCCTTATGTAAAACATAGGTCATTTGAATGTAAAAAAAAGTATAATATACTATACATCAAGAATAAGACGCAATAGTAATGCAGTCATAAGAAATCATTGCACATGTATATTTTATTTACTTGTGTTATTTTTAAAGAACCACCGGGATTTTTGGTGGAAGTGATGGTTAGGTAAAATAGAGTGTGCATATAAATAAGGTAACTATGCATTTATAGCGATATTAGTTTGGTATATCAGTAAGATGTGTCAAGAAAACAAAATTATATTATTCTTAAATTTCATTTCTGATATAAAATTATTCATCTAATTTATATTTCAGACTAAAGAACGACGGTATAATAGCAGAAATAAAACGTAAAGTCCAATTACATCCCACCGCAGTGTGCCACGTGCCGCAAGCTCTCAAATATCTCGTCACCACTGAGACACTGC
This sequence comes from Heliconius aoede, assembly GCA_037355905.1. Classification (NCBI taxonomy): domain Eukaryota; kingdom Metazoa; phylum Arthropoda; class Insecta; order Lepidoptera; family Nymphalidae; genus Heliconius; species Heliconius aoede. The sequence goes on from JBAIZZ010000023.1 coordinate 792,607, forward strand.
TCAATGACGCGCATGAGGTTTGTTTTACTTTAAGAACATGTTAATTATTATTATAAAAAATCTTTACTGTACTTGTAATTAATAAGTGCCGCGAAGTGAAAGGTGAAGTATCTTTATGCTTTTTGCTCTTACTCCATACGCTGAAAAAAGTAAATAGAAAAAAAAATCTTCAGCTCCACACTGTAACATCCAGCTTTACGCTGTATCATCCAGCTCTGCACTGTATGATACAGCTGTGCTCTAGTGTTAAGATATTCCTTTCCCCACTTTTCGCGTGAATTCTGTTCAATCTCATATGTTTGAGTGTACGAGCACTTGTGCTGGTACTAGTGCTTGTATGATGCGTTGGAAGCGTTTATAGTGCGCATGCACTCGTGCTAGTGCGTTATTAAGTACACTCCATACAGCTGGTGCACATGGTGACGTGGGCGCGTGTGTCGCCGGTGGAGGCGCTGTCTTACTTCAGCCGGCAGTACCCGCCACACCCGCTGTCGGCGCAGGCGGCCGCGTGCGCGCTCACCTCCTGCCCGCCCTCGGCCGTGCTGGCCTACATACCGCAGCTGGTGCAGGCGCTGAGGCACGACACGGTATGTGTCACTATACAAACCCACTTCGCCTACTAACGTAAAATCGAATTATATTTGATCTAATAATAACACTCCTCCAATTATATTATCGTGATATCATTTTAAGTTCTTTTATTCCGTATGTACAGATTCACGTATACTGTACTTAGCGAGGTAAGCAGAGGGAACCTCGTGTTAAGTCACTCCGTTCACAACTTTTTGCCAAATTCTGGAAGCATTGAGTGTTGAGTGGCGGAACTCAACGCCGCGCTTTGTCTCAACACCATAGCGAAGAAATGAACCCACAACCAGTTGATTTTGCAGCCTCTCTGTGTCTCTGCGCCACGACTGGCCTCGCATAACAAAACGAACATTATAGTTGTTACATACTATATTCTGGACTTATTTGCAGATGGGTTACGTAGCAGAACTAATAAAATCGTTAGCCAAGAAATCTCAAGTGGTAGCGCACCAACTTATTTGGAATATGCATACCAATATGTATACGGATGAGGAAATGCATAATAAGGACAGTGAGTACTTCTCTTTATCCTTCTTGACAATCTGATGCGGTGTGATTTGATAGGCTGGTAACCGGTTTACATTTTAAGACTACGATGTTGTTTTTAAAAAAAAAATCAGCTTCACGCTGTATCCCGCACACAGGCAGAGGGAACCTAGTCTTAAGACATTCCATTCCCCACTTTCTGCCGAATTCTGGAGACATTGCGTGTTGAGTGGCAGAACTCGAACTTTTAAATATTCATATAATAATACACCTTTTAATTTTTTTTGTGGTAGCCGATAAATAATATATATTTTATTCTTTAATTTAATTTTAATTTTATGATTGTTTTACGTCGGTTTTGTAATAAAAACATGATATATGTTACATTTTGCAAATAACACCAAAAACCACAAATTATCTGTAACACGTTTATCCTGCTCTTATATGATTATTTTCAGCGGCACTCTTTGATATACTGGAAAGTCTAACAAAAAGCATAGTCGACACACTCTCCGGTCCGGCGAAGGCCTTCTACGAAAGGGAATTTGATTTCTTCGGCCAAATAACTAACATTAGTGGTATTATACGGCCATATCCGAAAGGTGCCGAGAGGAAGCGTGCTTGTTTGGAGGCACTTAAAAATGTTAAGGTAAAATGTATTAACGTTTTTTTTTCATAAACTCCTTGTTTAATTTAGTTGGGTCTTCTTTTTGTTTTTCATAAAAATATTATATTATATCCACAACTCAATAAGCAATGTTTCGAAAATTTAGCGGTACGTGGAAAATGGAGGAGTGTCCTCACACTAGGTTCCCACCCTCGGGAAAAGTAGCATAATGTTTTTTATTTTTTTTAGTTGAGACGACGCAGTCACAATGATTGTAAGTTCATATCTCAAAAAAGGAAACTATATTTTTGTATTAAGTACCCTATTATTATTATAAATAGTTCTGAATGAATAATAAAATGTAATATATTCTTTCTATTCCAGGTGCAACCGGGATGTTACTTACCCTCGAATCCAGACTCGATGGTTATTGATATCGATTATAAAAGCGGTATGTTTTTCTAAATTTCTAATTCGAAATGCGTCATTGTAGCATCTGTTAATTATATCAATATTTCTTTAGCTCTTCAATTTTTAATAGCTTCACACTGTCCCGCACAAAGCAGGGTAGGCAGAAGGGAACCTGGTAATCTTGTGATAATACATCCGGTTCCCGTTAAGACACTTCCACCGAATTCTGGAGGCATTGCGTGTTGAAATGCGTAACTCGCTGCGAAGCAATTTTAGTTAATTTCTGTATTATATCATGAATTACCCGTTGTTTATAAAACATTTTTTTTTTTCAATAATAGGAACGCCGATGCAAAGTGCGGCCAAGGCTCCATATTTAGCGCGTTTCAGAGTAAGAAAATACGGTATCGCAGAAATGGAGACTACCGCCATGGCCATCGTCTCTGGAGAGGAGCTGCCTGCTGTTAGTATTAATTTTTATTTATTTACATGAATATTGAGAAATTAAAAATGGTAATAGAGAATATCAAAGTAATTCTTTTAAGGTATATTTTTCATTTTCTTTTATTTAATAGTAGGGTTTAGGGTTTACAAGGTGAGATCGAATATGTCTTGGGATTTTAAAAGTAAGGTTACTTGTTAATAATAAAAAAAATAAAATAATTTAAAACCGTTGCGTTCGCTTTTGCGTTTCTATCACAGACTTAATTTTTTTATAAGTGCCATGCGCCATGAATGGTGCAGTGGCAGACGTGTGCAACTGTAAATACGACGGGTTGTGGGATCAATTCTCGAAAAAAAAGAAATGAATTATATTATTGTTTCCGTTCTGATAACGAGGCAAACCACAGCGTTAGGCACTACCACTCAACACACAATGCTTCCAGAATTCGACTGAAATTGTCTGGAAGTGTCTTAACGGTAGCGTAGTGTCTTAACACGAAGTTCCCAGGTTCCCTTTTCCTAGCCTTCATGCCATGTAAACTAAACAAATCTTATTTTTAAACATTCAATTAATATAAACATAGGAAGAAGGCAAAGACCGCTACACCTCAATAGCAGCAGAAATATGGCAGGCGGCCATATTCAAAGTGGGCGACGACGTGCGTCAGGACATGTTGGCGTTGCAGGTGATATCGTTGTTCAAGAACGTGTTCCAACAAGTCGGCCTCGATTTGTATCTATTTCCTTATAAGGTTGTCGCCACTGCGCCTGGGGTGAGTTTTGTAACTGTCATGGATAAAAAATATATATTTTTTTTAGTGTTGTAGAAATGTCTGTAGTAACTGTTATAGATTATTTAAAAAATTACTGCGTATATATTTTAAGTGTGAATACATTTTTATGTTCTAACCAGACAGACTAATAATTTTTATTATTATATTAAATTGAAACAAATTAACATTACAGTGTGGTGTAATAGAATGCGTGCCGAATGCTAAATCCAGGGACCAGTTGGGAAGGCAAACTGATATTGGCATGTATGAATACTTTATTAAGAAATATGGGGACGAAACTACGAGGGAGTTCCAGGTAAATCATATAGTTAAATTGTAAGAATTTTGGTGGGTTTAGTATTCCATACTTAGAATTTGCTATAAATTTATTTCAACGGGTCAACTCTTTTCAATTTAATGAGTATCGGTATTACATAATATATTTTTTAAAGTCTATACATTATTTATTAATAACTAAACGCTCTGGTTACGCCACTCAACACGCAAAGCTTCGAGTGGCGGTACATGGGGAACGTAATGTTTTAACACTAAGTTCTGTCTGCCAAGCCTGCTGTATGAGGGACACAGCGTGAATTTTTTTTATCGACAAGTTTAAAATGTTTTCCGAAAAATTAAACCTAAATAACATTTAAAGAACATTAGATTTAGTAAATAATCATAATTTCCTTGGCAGGCTTGTGCCTTGTGCGTAGAGCATAAAAAAATATCACATTTTTTTCAAATATTATTTTCTAATATAATTCCGCAGGCTGCTCGGAGATGTTTCGTGACGTCAATGGCGGCGTACAGCGTCATTGGTTTTCTTCTACAGATCAAAGATCGACATAACGGAAATATCATGTTGGATACAGACGGCCATATCATTCATATAGGTATTTTGGCAATTATTTCTAAATATAAAATTATATATAAAAATAATTATAATAAAAAATAATATAATTATATTCATATATATTTATTTTTTGTAAATTATAGTTATATTTTTCAATATTATGTTCATATGTTATGGTTATATGAATTATATATTTAGGTTATATGGGGCCTTTGCTTTTGAATGAGACACTTGTAAAGTTTGTATGATTGAACTCGAGGATATGAAGTATTTAATATTGTTACTTTTTCGCTCTGGCAATGAGGCAAAGCGCGGTAGGCGGTAGGGTAGGCAGGGAGAACACAGTGTTAAGACGCTTTGTTACCCACTTTCCGCCTATTTTTGGAGACATTGCGTCTTGAGTGGTGGAACTCAACGCCATTCTTTGCCTCGACACCAGAGCAACGAAAAGAAAATATAAATGTAAGTAAATATTTTACTTCCTCGAGTGGGGATCGACCTTTTTTTAAATGCAAGTAAGAATAAACATTTCCAATTTCCACTTTTTATTAAATAATTTAGCATTTTAATCTATCTAGTTCTATACATATTGATTAACCGTTTTCAGATTTCGGTTTCATGTTCGAATCATCACCTGGTGGTAATCTCGGATTCGAACCGGACATAAAGTTAACGGACGAGATGGTGATGGTGATGGGCGGCAAGATGGAGGCGCCGCCCTTCCGGTGGTTCTGTGAGCTGTGCGTGCAGGCCTTCCTGGCTGTTAGGTGAGTTTGTACCTTATTTGTATGTAAGGTTGTTGTAGGTAGTTGAGAATCCGTCGTGGTGCAGGGGTACGAGTGTGTGTAACGTGAAGGTAGTAGGTTCGATTCTGCCTTGAGAAAATGAAAATATTTATTTAAATTTATATTTTCACTTTTCCAGTCTGGTACCAAAGCAAAAAGCGCGGCTTTCAGTTCCACCATTCAACACGCAATACCTTTAAAATTCCACGAAAGAGGGGAATGGAGTGTCCTTAACACAATGTTCTCTCTGCTCACTCTGCATATATGCGAGATACATCGTGAAAAAGAATAAATAGCTAACGAGATTATTGTTCATTCCAGGCCGTACCAAGAGGCGATAATATCAATGGTCTCACTGATGCTGGACACCGGGCTGCCATGTTTCCGTGGACAGACGATCAGACAGTTGCGTTCCCGTTTCGCGCCAAACTCCACGGAGAAGGAGGCGGCCGCCTACATGCTGTCAGTCATAAGAAATTCCTTCCTTAATTTCAGAACGCGTACTTACGATATGATACAGTATTATCAGAACCAAATACCGTATTAGGTATCTATGTTATATTTTGAGGGGGGTTGTGGGTTTGATTTTCGATCGATGTAAAGAAATTAAATATTTAAAACGAAAATGTTTTCGTCGCTGTGATAATGAGCGAATGAAAGTAATCGATCCCACTACTTTCACTTTTACAATCGAACGCTGCCGCCGCGTTACGTCATTGTATTTGAATTATTTTCATTTCTCCGTTCTGTATGAGCCATTATAATGATTTGTCTTTTGGAGATAGAATATGAAAGTATTCCTGTTACATAGAATTTAATGTGATAGATGTTGGTTTAAATACGGTATATGTAATAGATTTTTTAAATTTTTATGGCAATTTTAGTTTGGAATTTTAAATCATGACAACAACAAATATTTAAACAATTCACACTTCAAAAATTTTATAAATAAGATAAGTGTGTAATATTTTTTATTTTACAACTGTTAATTAATTTATTAATTAAATGCCTATAATACCGTGAAAATGCATTCCTTAAATAGATATAAACAATTTGACACAAATTCTGAATGATAAGATCATATTAGTACAGTTTTTTTGCTTCGCGGTGTGTCCTATAAGTCATTTTTTAAAATAATTTCGGTTATAGGTCTTTATTCCTTCCTGCGGGTTCCTTTGGCATTTAGTACTTACACGTAATGGTGTGCACTTTGTAATTTTTTTATTTAAAAAGCCTTAATAATTTACTTGCATTAGTTAATGGGTTTTGATCGTTATAGGTCGTAGGTTTTTTATAGCTATAGGCATCGTTTGCCTACGAATGCACTATATACGGTATTGCCAGTATCAAAAAATATATAAAATTGAAAATTTATTAGTGTTACTTATCTAAAATAATAGTGAAATTACATATGTACATATATGATATATAAGTTAATTCTTAAAAGCAAAATATATATTTTATTTTGTAATATTTTTTTGAATTAAATTATCTGGTGAATATTTATTAAAATTATAAACATACACTTAATAAAAAGGAAACGAAATATAATTCGAGAAAAGATTTAGTTTTTTGTTATTTTTAAAAGAATATTAAATGCATATAGAGAGACCTTTTAAGACGACGAATATGATGTTCTAATGCAGTTAAATATCCAAAGCAAATGCCGGCAATCTATCGAATCTATCAAAGTATTTAACTTAAGTAAAATATAAAATTAAAACTCAAAATATAACCTGTATTTCGACGTAAGTATGTAAGATACATTCAAATTTAACTGATATTGTCAGAAAGTAAAAGTGACATGAAAATTTTAAACGATTTTTGCTTACATCAATAATATTTGATTTTATAGTAAAAGAAAATAAGAATATTCATATTTTATTTTTATTATGATGTGTATAGATTTTAAATCCAGTATTATTTCCTTTAATCTCTCTACTTATTATAGACTACCGAAATATGCCAAAAATATTACAGCGACATTGCTTAAGATGTCACAGATAAATAACAATTGTCATTCATAAAAATATATAACATAGCAAAGATTAAATTATATTTTGATGAAAAAAAAAAGATATTTTTTTGTACGTAGTGTATGTTATTTATTATAATATTTATAAAAATAATTGAATATGTAGTGAAATTTGTTTTTTGTGTCTGTTCTCATAGTATTGTTGATCATGTGGATATTTTATTAAATTTAATATAAAAGTTGTAATTTGGTTTTTGTGGTTTCAAATTTATCATAAGTTTAATCTATAATATTGTTTATCATAATTTTGATTGTCTGTAGAAAAGTATGTGATACTTGAAATTAAAACAAAATAAAAACTTAAATAAAGTATATTGTTTTTCGTTTTTACATTTTTTTTTGCAAAATACAAATTGCATTTTTATTCAAATTTATGATATATTTGAAGCCCCTAGTTAAGAGATGTAATTAATCCTATATCTTCTTAGTCATTTAACCATGTACAATTATAACTTATCAATGTTCTGGACATTCCTTCGATAGTATCTTTGTTGGAATTAAAGTTGTGGTAAAGGTGGACATTTGTTTCATTTTTCTTCCTGAACTCATTAGTTTAAAAAAAAATAAAAAAATTAAAAAAAAAAAAAATTATTCAATTTTACAAAGAACCTTTCAGTATCAGAGCAAGTTGAAGACGAGAAATATTAATTAAAAATATACATTATTGAAAACAGTTGACTCAGCATATATATTGAACTCTATTTTTTTTCCCCACGAGCTGCAAATGCGGCGTCAGGGGAATGCAAGCAAAGCACGCCCTTACTTCGGAGAGCAAGGTTATCGGATTTGGTTAGAAGATCGTAACCGCAAACCGTGGATTTTAGAAATCTAAAAATATATATTATACATACTTCGCAGTGATACGTGTAGATAGATTAACATCTATTTACATTTAATTGCCGCACAGCGACTCGATCTTAAATCGATGAATTGAGTTTTTTTTGCGAACGGTATTTTATATAAAAACGGTAAGAGCGCGATATTTTCTATGTATATTGTATTTGTGACACAGTTTATTATTGGTGAAGCGTTAAACTGAACAGCATCAGAGACTAAGTCACGTCGCGCGCGAGTAGAAATTACTTTCACTGGATCATCAACGTCGGGTGATTCATGCGATAATAATATTCTATTATCTTTGTTTATTGATTACTGACGCGTTTATGTCTTTTTACCCGTCTATACGCCGCAAAGGAGGGTAATGGGTTTGTCAGTTTATATATGTATGTTGCGTAATATTTATTTTAATTTGACCCCACGGGTAAAGCTGCAGATAAAAAACTAGTCTTTAATAATATACTTTTTATAACGATGTATTATGGCGTATGGCGTTGTATGATTCAATAATATAATATATTATGTCTTCAAATACATATAATACAATCAACGTATAATATTATAAATTATATTTTTCTGTACGCGGCCAAATTAGATTTTAGGCGACATTGCTGACACAGAAAACTTTTGTAGTGTATGGTATTGACATTTCCTTTTCAAAGGTACGTGAAACCTGAATGAGTAACTAAAAGCTGTAAGCTATATGTATTTTTATTTCATTTTTAACTTACTACAGCGATGGCCAATTGGTAGCTATTTTATAGATTATATGCTATTACATATAATTTTCTACGTAAAAACAGATTTGTAAATAAATAAAAAAACAAACTAAATGTGATAGTTTAATATTTACAAAGATTACATGGTGTACGAAAATAAATAAATAAATAAATTACTATTTCTACCAGGTACTGTGTATATTTAAATTAATTACCTACAGGCATTTAACAGAGAGAAATTGTTGACAATAAAATTTATATTTTTTATAGGTGCTCTACACTATTTTAGGTATGTAAGGCAGTACTTTTCTTAATTAGATCTAGAAAACATATACTAAATATGCCTCTAACGGACTTCAAATTACTATAATCCTCTTTAATTGTAACAAATATATTTAAGTTTTGAAGCTTCACGCTGTGTCTCACGCTGCAGGGTAGACAGAGGGATCCCAGGGCGCTAGGGTAAGACACTTCCGTTCCCCACATTACACTGAATTCTGGAGGCTTTTCGTGTTCATTGGTATAACTCAATGCCGAAACAAGTATTTCTTGGTAATTACAGAATAAATAATAAACATTAACTTAGTCAAACTAATTGCTAAATTACAATTTATAAATAATACAAATCTATAATAAAAGTATTCCTTATGATATGATAAAATTAAAATACATAAATAAATAAATAAATAGGTAAATGCCATTCATTTGGTATTGATATTACGACTTAAAGTTTGAGATACATTAAAAATGGGACATATTCAATAAGTGTCCAACCTGGTTTCAATAATCATCAAAGATATCATCAACATCATCAAAGTCATCTTCATCATCAGCTCCCGGAGGCACGAGCGCCCCATTCAGAATCTCGCTCACTGGTTCCTCAAAACCCATGACCTTAGCAAGGCCGTAGACCAATCGCATAACTAATAGTCTCGTAAAATCCACCGGCGTAGTCTCTTTCCTTTGCAACGCCAGCTCTTTTTCCGTTGGATAATCCATTTTTTTGGTCTTCATTTCACACACCGCAATCACACTTAACAGTACAAACGAAAATAAAAGATGGCGTCTCATTTTTATATTTCCCGCCAAC
>JBAIZZ010000023.1:802334-942905 GCA_037355905.1 Heliconius aoede
CCTTTGCCTACCGTGCTAATTGCTGACATGCGTGATGCTGACTTGATTTTTTTAAAATCTTCACACAGTCTTTAATTCTTTTAATATTTTTGATTTAAATAGCTATAAAATTATATATATATATTTTTGTAAAAAATTCACCTAATTTAGATAGAGATGAACAAAAATAAAATCAAATTTGCATAATACATACATAAATTAAAATTCGGTTCGTGCATATATTTGCAGATAATTTGTAATTGTTTTTACATATATAAAAGGTAAAGAAAAGTGTTCCATCGTTATTGTAATAATATATAGTGTTTGATAAAGGAAAAATAATGTTAATTTTGAGTTTATATTTTGTGTTAACTGTAATAAATGTGAGACATTTCAATATTATAATATTATAATATTAAATTTTACCAATAGTAAAGTAGTTATTTAAAATTATATATTTTCCAAAAAATATGTTATGCTTATATAATATATTTCGTGGCAATTTGTGGCGAAGGGGATCAGGGACTGGTTGTGGATTCGATTTCCACACTCGAGGAGATGAAATATATATATATATATATATATATAAATTAATATTTCCATTTTCTTCGCTCTGGTAAAGCGCGGTGTTGAGTTCTGCCACTTAACACGCAATGCCTCTAGAAATCGACAAAAAGTGGTAATTAGAGTGTTACATTAGGTTCCCTCTGCCTACCCTGTGCACCGGATACAGGGTGAAGCTTATTTTATTTATTTTCAAATATAATACGAACGTAAAAATTTTGTTTTGCACTAATAAAAATATATTAGATAACAACTATTTTAAAAAAGATTTCTTTTTAGGTTGAAACGACAGCGAAATTTTGGCCAACGCCAACGCTTCTTCTAAATGATGGAAATGAAATACCACATATTGGACTGGGCACACTTTTTCCAGTAAATTTTATATAAAATTTTAACATTAATTATAATATACTTTTAACCCACTCTGTTAATACGCGGTCATAAGCAGGGATAAATCCCGAAATTTAAGATGCAATGTCTTGGAAAAGGGTTCCTTTCATCTATTCCGCTATGTCGGATAAAGAGTGAAACGTGAATTTGAAAATATACCTCATAGTCACCAATGATGGGTCATCAAATTTAATACAAAATATTTAAATAACTTTCAGGAAAAAGATTTTGATAAAGTCACCGAATCAATCATAACTGCATTTGAGGTTGGTTATAGATGCGTCGATACATCTGAATTTTATGAAACAGAGGAATTCATAGGAGAAGCTATCAAATATGTGACAGAACGTGATATAGTACGTAGAGAGGAAATGTTTATTATTTCCAAGGTATATTTCTTTATTGTTGATTTTAAATTATACTACACTGTCAAGTTTTTTAGCTTCATATATTATATATTTTGTCTAACGTAGCATGATGAGATGGTCAAAGAGAATCTAAAATCAAGACACTTTGTCCGTAGCTTTCTGCCCGTATTCCAGATACAGAGTGTTGGGTGGTAGTGTTAAACGGAGAAATTAAAATAATTAAATTACTCGAGTGACCATTGCGCTCACAGCCAGGCCATCTTGTTCAGATTCAGGATCTGTTCCACTACCTTACTATGCTCCTAAGTAATTAAGAACGTATTAAGATTTGTATATATTTTAATGTTTAAAATTATATTCAACTATTAGTTGATTGAAATATGACATTCCATGTAAAAAGTAAACAATACATTTGCAGTTTGATAGACTTTCAAATCCAGAAGAAGTGCTACCGCAAATACAGGCCTCTCTAAGACGACTGCAGTTAGATTATTTGGATTTATATCTTATTCATTATCCATATAATTTGGTAAATTTTTCTTCTTTTTTTAGCTTTACACTATATCCCACATATATTACGGTAGCATGGGAAGTTAGTGCTAAGACTCTCATTTAAACACTTCCGTTTTTCACTTTCTGCCGAATTCTGGAGACATTTAAATGGCGGGTCTCGCTCAACACCGCGCTTTGCCTAATTACCAGACCGAGGAGATGAAAAAAATAAGAGAAAGTCAAATACTCATTTCCTCTTGTGGAAATACGACCTGTCGCGTTTACCATTCGCAACCTAATGCCCATGTGCTACGACAGCCCTTCCAAAATTTACATTACATTTGAGAAATATATATTTTTTATAATATGTAAAATAGGACACACGTCTTATTGTTTTATCCATGCCTGATTAATTTCTTTACAGCTAACAATGGAACTTTTTGACATTTTGAATATTTGGAAAGAAATGGAGAAGGTCAAGTATATGGGATGGGCCAGGTCAATAGGCGTGTCAAACTTTAATAGCACACACATAAATCATCTTCTAGCCCACAGTGAAGTTCGTCCAGCAGTTAATGAAATTGAAGTAATATTGAGCTCCATAGTGTTAATTGTTATATTTTAATTATTTCCATTTCTTTCAAGCAAGGAAAAGCAGAGTGCGACCGCCACCACGTATTAATATGTAACATTTAAGGTAGATATAAGGTGGAAATATATTATTATTTTTCCAATGGAAATAGGTTAGACCTTGACATAATTTGTAAATTTTTTTAAATGTTTCTTATTGTAGGAGAGGGATCGTCATGGTGGCTGGCGTTGAAAAGCGTGCTTCGACACGTAATGTCTCGAAAAATTCGGTGTAAATAATGTACAGACTGTCTTAAAACTCCTAAGGTCTGCTCACCTTGCGGGATACAGCGTTAAGCTGCTAAATGTCTTAATTTCTTATTGTACAGGTGAACCCATCAATTACAACTTTGGACCTGGTAACATACTGCCAAAGAGAGAAGATTGTGGTCATTGCTTATGGACCAAATGCGTTTGCTGTGGAACGACCCTTCACAAACACTACCCTGGAACCACTCGTTAATAGTACGTTAATTGTTAAACTGGCCAAGAAATATCATAAGACATCACATCAAATTATCTTACGTTACTTGGTAAGATTCTTTTGTGTGTATGTACTATTCTAATGATAATTTCATATTATAATAAATAGCCGACCTGGGCGGCTTCGCCCGCTTGATAAATACGAATATTTATTCAATATATATTTATGAAATTATTTTCAGTTTGGAAGGTGAATTCTAATAAATCTATAATTATAATCTAAATTTAAAATTTTATACAAATCGGTGCCTATTTAAAAACTTTCAACCCGTATTTCATCCTCAAGGGATTAAAATTTTTCAAAATCCCTTTTTAGTGGATGACCAGATTACAAAAATATACATCTGTTCAAATTTTCATGGCTCTACGCACAGCGGTTACTTACGGCTGGGCGCCTCTGCTGTCTTATCTCAGACAGCGGGAACATCTCCTTTTATATACAATACAATACAAAGGTCTATATACTGTAACATAAATATATATAGAAATATATGTTACTGATTCTGACTGTACCGATTGAGTTTAATTATAATTTAAAAAAATGACATTATTTCAGATCGACCGATCCATAATACCGATACCAAAGTCTGGTAAAAGAGAACATTTGGAAGAAAACATCGATATATTTGATTTTTGTTTATCTCGTGAAGAAGTGTATTTAATTAACGAGTACAACCACGGTGTCGGAGTTTACACAAACAACAATGCAATTGATGTAAATGAAGCGCTTGTTATGTACCTCTATGGGAAGAGTGTCCGACAAATATATGATTCTTTGGGTATTAAATATTGATTGTTATCGAAATATAATACATACACATTTGTAATAATATTAATCATCATCATCATCATCATCATTTACGGCAGTCGATTGTCCACTGTTGGACATAGGCCTTTCCCAATTCTCGCCACCACACTGGATCTTCAGTTTCGCGGACCCACCCGCTTCCTGCCAACCTCTACAGGTCGTTGGTCCATCTAGACCCCCTAGGGACGACCCCCTGCTAGATGGACTAACGACCGTAATATTAATATTATATATTTAAAGTTTCGTCGTAATATAATGTTATTATGCAGTCATTCAAAACCTTGTCATCTACTACTATGGGAAGAGTTTTCAACAAATAAATATATGTTTTATTTGTAACAAAAAATTTATAATTTATTTTTAACATAAAAAATTGACTTCTAACAATAAACTCAAAAGTAAAAAATTAATTTGCTTAAAATTCAAGTCAACTCACTCAACGCAAGACTTCAAATTAACACAAAAAAAACTACATTAATGACTAACATCAAATAAAATATCCATTTCATCAGCGTATGTCGAGGAATACACGTATTCTATTTCAGCAAAAAAATTATAAACCGAATACACTCGTCATGGACAAGGTACCTCGTCTTGAACCTTAGAAGAAATTTTACCAAAAAAAAATATATTTTTGTAAATAATTGTAATAAAATAAAAATAATAATTAATTTGTAAAAAAAATAAATATCTACCTGACCGTATAGAAGTAAAAGCAAAGTTTGATACAGCTGGTACCAAGAATTGTAATAATTTTAATTAATATATGGTAATAATATACATATTTGTTATCTATGTACGAGTATATATGCATATAAGCAAAAAGATATAAATGCAATGTTAACAGTCGAATTTAGGTGAGATCATTGAAAACACTCAACATGTTGATACCTATACTGTCGTTTGTGATATTTAATGTAAGTATATTTTATATTTTTAAATAATATGTAATATGCCATTGCTTACTTGCAATGTAGTATACCATATATATTAATACACCATATAGGTATATGGTAATATACCATATATATTAATACAAAAATGTATAAAAGGCGGTAGATATTTCTTTTGGGATTAATGATAATCCAAGATTTTAATTTTGAAAAACTTATACCTGTTCAAATTAGTATTTAAACTATTTATATTTTTCTGTATTCAACTCTGCAACTACCCCGCTGCATGAAGGATACAGCCTGAAGCTAAATAAATAATTAATTTATTTACAGGTCGTAATAGAAGCAACATTATCGCCGAGGTTGCTTCTTAATGACGGAAATGAAATGCCACTCATAGGATTCGGCACGTTCTTTCCGGTACGTTCTATAAAAAATGTATTTAAATGGATATTAATAATTGTCGTCGTAACTTCACAGGATCAATTTTAATACAAATTTAGTATAATAAATGATAATTTATTTCAGTAAAAGGTAAGTCAGTCGCTGTAAACGTGATGGTTCTGAGTTCGAAGCCTACATAATGAAAATTCTTACATTGAATTTATTTATTTCTGTCATACATCAGAGAAAAATGTGCTTAAAATGTGAAAAACATGTCTGTACACCAAATATTTCGCTTTAGTGAATTTCATCGCGATGCTGGCAGTCACTTGAAACATTAAAACCCAATATGCAGATACTGGGTGCAGCTATAAATGTATATACAGTGTGAAGCTGATTAGATTTTGTTTAATCTTAATTTAACTTTTAGGCGAATGAATTTGATCTAGTTACTGAAGCAGTAATCACAGCTTTCGAAGTTGGCTATAGAAGTGTCGACACATCTGCGTTTTATAAGACGGAGGAATTTATTGGAAGGGCTATCAAGAATGTGACTGAACGCGGGATTGTGACAAGAGAGGATCTATTCATCACGTCGAAGGTTATCGTTAACATAAATAGTTGAAATATATCTTATATTATGAAATGAAAATATTGAATAGTTAATTTCGTCGAGTAAGAATCGAATACACAATCTGTCGCTATTACATTCCCACGGTTCTACCCCTACGTATTTTAAGGTAACCGTAGATCCATAGTACTAGGTTTTAACAAGGCAGTGAATCTCATACAAAATGTAACAAAATCGATACATAAATGATGGTATTTGCATTGGCTTAGAAACTTGATTTCTTCTGTGCTTCAAAAGACCATAGACCTAAATATATGCGATCCTCCATGACATCTGGAGATAAATGGTCAGAAATAAGAAAGTGATCCTATAAGGGTTTCGTTATTACCTTTTTGAGGTGCGCAACCCCTAAAATAAGTAATATAACCAGATATTTACAGTTCGACAGGTATATGAATCCAGAAGAAGTAACAACTGAAATACAAGCTTCTTTAGAGCGATTACAATTGGATTATATGGATCTCTACCTTATACACACTCCCACAAATGCGGTAAAAAAATTTTTTTTTGTATTAATAGTCATAGTCTAAAGTGCTTATCGTCAATATTTTATCAAACCTTTATATACCAAGGTAGGTAGAGGGAACCTAGTGTCTTAACACTCCGTTACTCACATTCTGCCGAATTTTTCGGGGCAGTGCATGTTAAGTGGAACTCAACGCTAGGCTTTTGCTTTGGTGTCAGAGCGAAGAAATGAAATATTAATAAGTAAAAATTTATTCCCACGAGTGAGGACCGAACCCACAACCGTCGCGTTACAGTGCCCCTGTTGCCCCTACGCCACAACGGCCTCACCATGCTGCTTATTAATTAATATTTTGTTAGTTTACAGGAAAAGATTTTGACATACTGGCAACATGGAAGGAAATGGAGAAAATAAAACACATGGGACTCACGAGGTCGATAGGCGTATCAAACTTTAATAGTTCACACATTAATTATATACTAGCACATAGTACTGTTCCACCGGCTGTTAATGAAATTGAGGTTAAGTTCTATTAACAATTTGTCTAAAAGCGGTCATTTGTTTTAAAAAAAAATCAGCTTCGCGCTGTTAGGATATCCCGTTCCCCATTTTCCGCCGAATTCCTGGACGCATTGTGTGTTGAGTGGTGGAGCTCAACGCCGGGCTTTTGTCTTGGTGCCAGAGCGAATAAATGATAATGAGTTATATTAAGTAAATAATCATTAGCGTAACAGTAACATCCTGGTGATAAAAAATGTTTGAGGTGAATATATCGGTAAAATTTCGGATCTGAAAAATATAGCACTTATAAAATTGAGAACTAAAAATTTACAAAATCTACTAAAATTTTTGCTTGATTTTTATGAATTATCTTTCTTTACAGGAACTTTAAAATTTTACTATTTTCATTCATTCATTCATTAGCTATTTTTTTTTAACTTTACGCTGCATCCCCCGTATAGCGTAGGACGACGGAATCCACTATTAAAACTTAAGACACTCCATTTCCTCATTTCCCTCAACGCTGTGCTTTTTCTTGTTACTAGAGCAAGGAAATGAATATAATTATATCCCATGAATGACAATTAATGCTGTGCTGTTAGGCCATGCCGATGTCAGCTTATATAACTTCTTTTTTTTGTACTAAATGACGTTTTTCGTGGTATTTTAACTCACCTCCTTCTAATTCCTCCCCTTATAATTAACTTTTTTTTTTTAATGTTTACAGGTAAATCCATCAGTTGCCAATTTGGATCTAGTAGCATACTGCCAGAGTGAAGACATCGCTGTTGTTGCTTATGCACCACACGGATACACTGTACCAAGACCTTTTACGAACAATTCTATAGAACCATATTTCAATAGTACTCTAATTGTTAAACTAGCTGAAAAATATGATAAAACTCCAAATCAAATTATTTTACGCTATTTGGTAAGATTTTTAAATTTTTTTGGCACGTCGAACGAATGAGTGGCTAAAAATATTTATGAAGGAAAAGAGAGCGGTAAGAGAGAGAGAGAGAGAGAGCGGTAAGAGAGCGGTAAGAGAGTTAGTAGAAGACGTCGATTGATATGGAGAAAGGTCACATATAAAGCATGAGGACCGGAGTGCATGTAAGAAGAGGATGATGACAGTATGTTGTGCATGTCGGCTTTTTGCTGCCTTATTTCCTGTTGCATTTCTTTTAAAATATTTTTTATTTCTTCCATTTCGCTTTTTCTTTTACACTTTTGTCATAATGTGCAATCTATTTAGCATTAGATATAGGAAAATATTTGTCACTTGGTTCTGAAGTTTTTGAAATATTTGTATCAACAAGTTTGCGGAGGTAGCATGAAAAATATATAAAATAAGTATTAAGATAACTGATAGATTTATTTGGATTTATTTTTATTAAACATTTTAAATATCATTGTTTCAGATCGACCGCAACTTAATAGCGATACCTAAGTCCGGTAATAAGGAACACATAAAAGATAATTTTGATATATTCAATTTCTCTTTAACTTGTGAAGAAGTACGTTTAATGAACGAGTACAGTCGAGGCGTTAATGTATTTCAGTATGATATAGAAGCAGGTGATGCTTTTGTTATGTATTACTACGGCATAACTTATGAAGAACTTTACGAATCTCTTGGAGTAAGCATCGATGAAGAATAAAAGAAAATATAAATCATTATTTCAAATCAACTTTGTCATAAATTTGTGTATTTGTGATTTCAAAACTATACTTTCACGTACAAAAATTGAAACAAAATCTAAATTGTAGGAAATAATATTATAAATGCTACAAAATAAAGAAGATTAAAAAATAACAAGTGAAATTATTAATACTTATTATATTTTTATTATATTTAAGAATAGTTATCAAATTCAAGACATTCATCATTCATTCATTCATTCAAAGACTGTATTTTTGTTTTAATGTAAAATCAGATGCTTTTTTGTCATGATGATGAGGTGCAGTCATTATCTAATGACGTTAATGAGCTGATGATGATGATGGGATAAAACCCAACTCCTCAACGATTAGAAGTTAAGGGATAGTCTTTTATATAGTATAGACATTCAAAGAGCTAGTTGTATAATATCTAGTTGTTTGGGTATGCTTCATTTATTTTATTTATTAACAATGAATTTCTTTAGTAGAAATTAAATCACACTATTAAAGTTAAAATTAAAATATAACCAAATTCTATAATTATTTAAGAGGGTCAGGATATCAATCCAGTGTTAAGACACTCTGTTACCCATTTTCCGTTCAATTTTATATAATTAATAAAAATAATTAATCCCAAAAGATTTAAATTTTTAAGTGTAACGACAAGTATACGTGTGTCATCGGTAAAGGTAAATACTAAAATAACCAACACTTTTTTTTT
Source organism: Heliconius aoede (assembly GCA_037355905.1). Lineage (NCBI taxonomy): Eukaryota > Metazoa > Arthropoda > Insecta > Lepidoptera > Nymphalidae > Heliconius > Heliconius aoede. The sequence continues at coordinate 811,307 of JBAIZZ010000023.1, forward strand.
TCTAAATACACTTAAAAAAACATTAAACGAACAAGCGGGCGAACCCGCGTAGTGGCGACTCGTATTATGAAAAAATAAAAAATACACGCAGATTACGAAAATTTAATTTCCATACAACTAAATTTACATCACTACAAAATACCCTCTTATAAGTAAATTATCTTAATATAATTACAATTTATTATTTTTATGGATAATTGAATTAATCATAGTTTGAACAAAGTAATCGAAACTAAATTGTGAAATTTAAAATGAAAAATAATGGTTTAAGATAATTAATTTTTTTTTTACGTCGTGTCCAACTATGGTAAAATTTTAAACAAGTTAAGATACTGTGTGTGCAAAATACTATACATACTGAGGTTTAACTTGTTTTTAATTCAATATATAAAATCGATTTCTTCTTTTCTACAGATATTTCTTTTAATATTAAAACATATTTATGTATAATTTGAATTTAGACTTTAATAGTGATAAATATTATATATAAAAAAAGCATTGAAAACCAATTCAAAACTATTAAATAGTAATTTTCAATGTACATACAAAATTACAATTTTTCTTTATCTATCATTTTAATTTCATCACAATTAATATTTATAAATTAAAAAATATAACAAATGAAATTTGAGGATTGTAGAAAGTGACATAATTTCGTTGCACTGTCTTCATTAATATGAAATTAAAGTAATTAAATTCGCTTTTGGACGGATACGGTAATAAGATCTAAATTTCTTACACATGATTAAAAAAAATATTATAATTTAATTTTATTTAACCATATGCCTAAAAATCAATCTATGGCCAACTGTCTAAAAGTTCCATCGATACCGAAAAGCTCGTCGTAGTTAGTAGGTTTTCCAGGCCGGAGGCTTTCGTTTGCGATCAAAGCGTCCTGCGCTTTGAACCAGTCTCTGTATTCAATGAGTTTTTGCGTCCATTTATCTGTGAAAATAATATTAATAATTCAATAAGTAATAATGAAAAAAAGGACCATAATATATAATTTATAACTTTAAGACTTAAATAGGAAATTTCCATTTTTTCCCTTTCCATTATCTCTCTTCAAAACACTTTCATTTGTGCTTTGTCTGTTTGTCACTCAGTATTGGAAGAGATTTTCTTGTATGTTTTATATGGATATAAATGAATTTGAATATATGTAATGACATAAATTATATTTTCTCATTATTCAGATTGAATGTAAAAGCACGAGCACAATTTAGTGTCTTATTATTTATTATATTTTTTTTCCGTGTAAATTTAATTCATAAACCAACCTTGCAGTTCATCCATGGTTCCACAGTCGCCACCGTACTCCTTTGGCAACATCTCTTGTGGAACATATTTGTAGAGGTCTTTCACTTCCTTGTGTATATAAATCTATAAATAAATTTAAGAGAAATTCTTCTACAATCATATGTAATAAAAATTAAATGCTACTTATAGATGTGAATTTATCCAGTTAATAAAAAATATTGAGAAGAAAAACAATCTCTTACCCTTTTCCTTATTTTTTCCTTTAAGAATGGTTTCACAAAATTTATAAATCTCTCTACTATTGACGAAGTGTTTATAACGTGAACTTCTTTAAGTTTAACCGGATACGCTTCCTGGAAAATAAATATTATTATATTTTATTTATATTACTCTTGTCTTTTTTTTAAGATAAATTATTCAAAACATCTCCAAAACATGGAAACTAGTAAAATACTTTTTTGGGAAACCGTCTTGGATGGTTTCCCAGAGGCGCGGGTTCAAATCCCGCTACTTTTAAATATACGTTTTCTAAAAAGTATTTTTCGTTCCTCAAACTTTAACATTGTTAAAAATTGAATGTAATATTTTGAGTCCTAATATTTTTTTACATTTATATTATATTTATTTAATACATACCTAAGCAAAGGATATATAGATTTATATAGTCTAACAATAATTCAAGCTTACTTGCACACAAATCAAGAACTTTTTTATAATGGAAGGTGACAGTCTGGCCAAAAGACTAGCTCCTAAGACTGCACCATCCAATACGTAGATGTCTCCAGCGACTCCTTCTATTTCTTCCACCAGTCTAACATCTCCGATCATGAGGGCCAGTTTAAGAGTGTCTGTTATTTGCTGACTGTCCAAACCGTTGTACAGACCTGGAATTAAATGAAAATATGTTTATTCAGTATTTTTAAGTTAATTAATTTTCTTCATTTTCTTTCATTTTTAACAGAATTTTCTATAAACAAGAATAAAAATCATAAAAAAAAATAAAAATCATTATTTTTGATCTGTTACTAAACTTCACCAATATTATATATTTTTTTCCATTTATAGACACCCATAATTTACGATTTAATTATAAGTTTATACTCTATTTATACTATCTATTTATCTATATATTTATCTCTATAAAATAACATATTCAACTATTATATTACTACAATTCAACTATTATATATATTAATATTATTAATAATTCCATCACAGTTAACCACAGTTATGTAAATATCGGATTTATTTTACGTCGTGGTCGAGTGGCTTGCTTCGATGTTTATTCCACTATTGCGACTTACGTGAGTTGACAGCAAACATCCTTATTGATAAAATAAACTACAGCGAGATCGACTTGAGATACCTATTCTCATGGTTTTTGTATTTGTTTTGAATCATTTATTTGATTTTATTTTATGACTGGTCTTCGCCCGAAACTTTGGGTGGATTTATGGTGGGTGGGTGGAGAAATCCCATCTTACTGTACGCTGTTTGTTAGTCACTCAGGATTTAAAAAATATTTCTATGATAGATATATTTGGATATATCTAAAGTTTTTTAGTTATTGAAGAAGACCTTGGTTCTTATGAGATGAACATATGTGACACTCTCGCCATCAAAACAAATCCAACGACGTATCATTTATCAAATCACTGGTTTACAGTTACAGAGGAATGGACATAATATAACAGATAACAGAAAAAACAATATATGCTTATAAAATGTATGGAAAGGCGGCCTTATCGCTTCAAGCTATCTATTACAGGCAACCCTTGGTAAATAAAGGGCTAAATCTTAACAAAGAAATGAAAATAACGTTATAGTGCACAGTTAGGTTAATTTTTTTTCAGCTTCACGCTGTATCCCGCACACAGCACAATTCTGCACAAGCATTTCCAGCCAATATGAAGGCAGCCACGGTGTAACTTAAGGGTTCAAAACAGTTAAGTAAAATAATATTATATATAAATATGTACAGTAGTTATATGGTCATAGTGTAGGCTGTATATAGCTGCGCAGATTTCACTTGAGTATTTGTCTTACTTTAGGTAATCTACATCCAATTTTAATTATTCGATAAAGATTAGTTTCTAATGTTACGCAAAATATAATAATATAATTAACTTTATTTTGCTATAAAAAAGTAATTATTTTATTACAGATATAAAATATGTGTTTTTTTTATGTATATCCCAAAATCAATTAAGAAACCCAAATCTCGAGGCGGCTTTGTAATTCAATAATGAAAGTTTGACGCATGAAAGTAGCTCAAGGCCGACAGATATGAGAAATCTTACCTCGACATATCGTGACTCTTCTGCCGTTGGGCGTGACGCCGGCCAGAGGTGGTCCTTGACTAGAAAATAAATAAAACGTCCAGTTAAGAATGTTGATTGTTGACATTAATTTGAAGATAAGATTTTGTAATCATATAAAAATTTTAACGTAGCGGAAATTTTTATATTTTATCTGAAAAGTATTTTTCTTTCTCAAGTGTGGAATACACTTTGAAAATGTTAAAAATATTTATGTAAAATCAAATTTGCTTTGCTGGTTTGATATGTAAATCTAATCAGCTTCACGCTGTATCCCGCTATTTTATACTTGTTATGATAAGTTACCATATAGGTACCAAAATTAAATTATTTAGAAGAAAAGAAAAAAATTCGATATCTCAAATTATACTAGGAAAATTCATAATTTTTTTTTAATAATAATTAAAAATCTCAGATCGGGATTTGAACCCATTGTTGTATATGTTATTGCAGCATTGAATAATAATAAAGCCTTTATAAGCGTTAGGTGTAAGTAAACTTATTATAGAGTACGATACGTATTGGTCGTGAATTATCTCACCATCTAGAATATTTACAAAACCCACGTTGTAAGTAAACATCAATAATATATTTGTAAGCTAACTCATGTTTTGTGAAGCTCGTGTTGTTATTACAATATTAAATTTTATTATATTCTTATATGACTTTCGAGGACAGTGGTGGCGACTGTAAACAAGACAGGTTGTGGGTTCGATTCCCGATCGAGAAAATGAAATAATATACTTTGATCTCGCTCGCTCGCTAGCTCGGTTTGGTGGCGGCGTTAAGTTCTACTACTCAACACACAATGCCTCCAGAAGGCAGAAAATATAGAACGGAAGTATTTTAATGCGAACATATACTTAACATTTTCAAAAAAAAATATTTCGTTGACTCTATATTCGTGAGTCAATTTCACTTTGAAAAATAAAAAAAAATGACATGTTATTATATCAAACGATATATGAAGTCTAGTTAATATTAAAGCATAACTATTGCTTAATTCGGCCTTCAGAATAATAGTATCATACTATTATACATGTCACCGTCTTGTATATTGGCTTTTCATACGAAATTTCTATACTTAGTAAATATTGCGAACTTGTCGTTAGTAAAAAAAAATTTTGCGTAATCTGTATTGCTTAGCGAGATTACGCAGTCGCATGCGCGGACGCACGCCCTTGAATCGTTCAAGGCTGTGATTGGCTGTGTGATTTTTAATAATCGACTTTATTTTAGAAAAATTAAAATATATTTTTGCTTATGTTTTTTATCACATAAGGTCCGCCATTGCGAACCTTTTATGTCGTGTATAGTAAGACATTTTATGTTATTTTTAAAATAGTGTCAAATATTGAGGTCAGTCGTGGCGCAGGGGCACAAAGTGTGACTGTAAACACTACTGGTTGTGAGTTAGATCCCCACTCGAGGAAATAAAATATTTAATTTTGTGTTTGTGCCTCAACACTAGGTTCCCTCTGCCCACTTGTGCGTGAAGCTGATTTGATTTTTTTTATTCGTCAAATATTTAATGACATAACAGTTGGTAAATAGTAAAAAGAAGTGCCTTTAATTACTTTTGATTGATTACTCAGTAAAAGAACAATGGGTATAAGACGATAAACTGTGAAGTATATAAATAAAATTTTAATTTGCTTAAGTAATCACTCTAGTGACCATTGTACTTGTAACGGACAACTTTGCCTATGATTCACAAGTGGAAGCCAGTCGTGGCGCAGTGGCACAAGCGTGTGACTGTAAACGCGACATATTGTGGGTTCGACTCCCACTCGAGGAATAGAAATATTTTTTCTTTTCACTCTGGTGTCAAGGCAAAAGCGCGGCGTTGAGATCCGCCATCCTACCTCGATATTTCGGAGGAACATAGCGAAGTGTCTTAACACTAAGTTCTCTTTATCTAACCTGCGGCTTGCGGGATAAAGCGTGAAGTTGGTTTTTTTTGTATGATTGACATTCACAAATCATATACAACAATCTATCATGAAACAAGTTAGCGGAGGTGTTATGAAATCTCAGCTAGAATGGCATTAGTCGATTGAAGGGGCAGTTGTGAAACGTCCATGTCAATTTGCGTATAATTTAGTAAAATATTTGGATATATGTATATTTTTGTATAAATTTAACATTGTAAAGAGCTTTATTATCTTATTAATTATATGTATATAGGTATATGAAACGGAAGTAATGCTATTATTATTATTATTACAATATTTATGTGTAAAACAGCCAGGTGAGGCCGACAGTGATACAGGTACACAAACGGTCGACTATTAATGCGACAGGTTGTACGTTCGATTCCCACTCAAGGAAATGAAATACAGCAGTCGACTCGCAATGAAGTTAAAAAAATATCTGTTTTTTTTTTAATTGAGAATTTTAAATAGGAAATAAAATTATCTCACAGTTTAGATTTTAAAACTTCTCTCAGCGCTGGCGAGGACGCATCTCTGTTGGTGAAGAATTCGGGACAAGCTGCTCTCATTGTGAAGTACATATCGAGCTTTCTCTTGCATTTCTCAATAGAAAAGCTGCTGCCTCTCAGAAATGTCATTAGCGGTCTATCCTCTGAAATAAATGTACAAAAGATAAATCAGTTTCACGCTCCCAGTAGGGTAGGCAGAAAGAATCTAGTGTTTAGACACTCCCCCACGATCCCCACTTTCCGTCGAACCAGCGTGTGTGTCGGAATTAATTATTTCATATTTTCATCACCTAGCTTTGGTAACAAAGTAAAGCGCAACTCAACATGCAATGTATCGAAAACTCAAAGGGAAGTAGAAAACGGTGTATCTTAATACTAGGTTCCCGTTGCCTCCCTTGCTAAAACGTGAAGTTAAAATAAATATAGATAAAAAAGTAAAATATAATCTACATACCCCATTCATTAGGAAGATGCGGTTGTTTCCTCAGCCATTCTTTGATAGTAGCCAGGTCTCTGTCTCTAGTTTCAATATCTTCTTTTAACTCTATTCGGATTTTCTTTGATAGCTCCCCAGATGGCTGCACCAGAAGCTCCGATTTCAACTTCATTTTATCTGAACGAAATGCATTTTTTTTTTTAATTTTTACAAAGAATTTCTAATATGAAGTTAAATAATTCTCTACTCTATTATGACCGGGACACTTTAATTAATAGATTTACATAAAAATGAACAGATTTTTACGTAACTCTAATATGAAGTCCGAATTTCTCAATGAACAATTAAACAAATAATAATAATAAAATGTAAACATCACGTAGAACTAATAAACATAAGCTATTCCATCGCCAAATATTAGAAACAGTGTAGCAATATTATGCTTGGCCTTACAAAAATATATACAGGCTGGAATATATATTATATATCTTAGATTAATTCGTAGAGGGCCTAATATAATTATAATTTAATTTGTGTCGTTTTATGTAAGACCTAAGCCAATATAAAAAAAATAACAAAATTATTAACATATTTATATGTACTATATATAGGGCAAAAAAACAAGTATTAATATAATCGGATTTCCATCAATAAATAAGAAAGCGGGGAACGGAGATAACGTAAAGTTCCCTCTGACTACCCTCCTATATACGGGATATAGCGTGAAGATGATTTGATTTGAATTTCTAAAAAAAATCACCACAGAAATTAATTTTGCAACAACAATCTCTAATGTACACGTGTACAAATAATATAAATATTAATTTACTTAATGACATTTAAATGTTCACATTAGTATACTGTTGTATGTATAGTCAGACTGTTATTAAGTGAATCATAAACTTGTATATCGAGGTAATTGAAGAAAATCTCTTTTTACATAATAATATTCTTCAGAAGATCTAATGGTAATCTTGTTCACTTTCATTTTATATGGACAGACGGAAGCTATTAATAATTATTGGTTATAATATATAATATAGCTTATGTGTAACATTTACATCAGAAATTCAAATGGTTGGTATAGATCACAAAAGATTTACCAAAAGAGACCTTTGTAAGCGTAATCTAAGTAAGATTGTGCAAGGAATATTTTTCAAATTTTTTTAAAACAAAATCGCTTTATAATATAATCGCTAGGATAGGATTGTTAGGCGTCGTGAGTAACTCTGATATTCAATCAAAAACGGTGAAATTTTAATTGAAAAATACATTGAAAGTATTCAGATAAGCAGAGGGAGCCTATCGATAAGACACTCCGCTTCCCACTTCCCACCGAATTCTCAAGGTATTGAGTGTTGAACGGCGGAACTCAACTCCGATCACCCAACTGTGCATTTACAATCACACGTTTGTACTTTTTTAAATATATTTAAAATATTATTGACTAGTCAGTCAGTCAACCTAATGGCATGCCTTTATAGTACGGCAATTAACTAATGTAATCGACGTCGGCTGAGTATATTACACCTTAATTAAATATAAAACTAAATTAATTTTATGAAGCATACACCAGCGCCAGTAATCAAAATGTAAGTCAGCTTAAAAACTTCTTTGTATATTTTAATATAGGAATGATTTCCTAGTGTCATTTTTTTTCTCAGGTTTTATATTATAAAGTACAATGTCATTAACATTTGTTTTTTGGGAATGATCTTAATACTTATTAAGAAAACGTATACAAATTTGAACGTAACGGGGTTTGAACCCGCGCCTCATGGGAAACCGTTAAAAATGTTAAAAAAGATCATAATGATTAAGATTCTCAATTTTATTCAACACGCAATGCCTAAAAAATTTCGGCGGAAAGTGGGACGGAGTGACTTAACTCTAGGTTCTCTCTGCGTCATGCGGGATACAGCGTGAAGCTGATCATCATGAGGGTTAGCTTCACATTAATATGAACACCACTTTAATTGTAATTGTAAGTATTTATATAAAATTTAAAATAATTATTACATTGATAAAAAAATTGTAAGGTTTTTTTCTTATAGTAAATTTGTGTTATTTTTAGATGTAATAGGACGCATAAGCCACTTGTATTCTCGTGATCAACGTAATATTTCCATTATTATCATACAAAATTTATATTCGCGATTATTTGGCACTATATATCTCGTATTTAGTTACAAAGGTGTCGTGGTGAGGCTCGTCGAGGTACTTACGCGCGACTGTAAGTTCAAGGTTATGACAGGTTATGAGTTTGATTCTCACTTGTGGAATATTTTCATTCTCGCTCTGGTGATGAAGCTAAAGAATTTGACGGTAATGTCTTAATGGGAAAGGAGTCACTTAACAAAAAATATATATCGTTCGTATATACAATATGGCACTTTCGCTTCGTGACATGTCTATTATACGTGACACTGGCAAAGTAAATAAGCACGTCCATTCATTTCTTTTTATGATCTTCACACATCTGGCGTCTCGTGACGTAAGCAGTAGGTACTCGGGAAGAGATAAGCTTTTCTGTTTCTCACTTTCCGCCGTTGATAGAAATATTACAGTTTCGTATCATTCGTGTTTTTTTTTCTAGAATCGTTTTTGAAAAATGAAACCATTGAAAAATATACGTTGAGTTTTGCCACTCAACACGCAATGCCTCCAGGATTCAGCAGAAAATGTGGAACAGAGTGTGTTAACACTAGGTTCCCTCTGTCTACCCTGCTGTGTGCGGGTTACACTATTACATTTTGGCTCAAACTGCAATAGTTTACTATGCTACTCATATTTGCTCAATAATTTATATTATTTTGTTCAAAATACTATATTATATTTACTATATTTTTGTCTTTTTTTATGTTTTTTGTTTTCTTATTTCATTATTAAGACAGAATTTTGAAAAGAAAAATATTATTTTTCATATTTTACTACAAAATGACAAATGTAATTAAATTTTTTTAACATCAATTATAAACACATAATAATTATAGGAAATATAATATATATTTTTAATTATAGTAAATATAACATGATGATAATATTATAAGAACACACTATGATGGCTATAATCGTATATAGAAAAAAATTAATGTATGTAAAAAAAACCTTTATTTTCACTAATAAGCACTTGCCAAACCGTTAAAAGTAGAAAAAAATGTAAATTATAATTTTCTATCTACCCTCTTCTACATTTTTTCATAATACCAAAAAAATTAGGTCTTTCAAAACAATAAAACTTAACCATAAAATTTTTTATGTTAGTGGCCACAATGTTTTATTTCAACATTTTATTTATAATTAAGTATTATTTTAAAAATATAAAATCACATGACTCAATTTTAATTAATAATTAATTAATAATCAACACATATGTCATATTACAAAACTAAATCTGAAATATTTTCAAGTTTTAAAATTTCAAAATACTGATGTTAATTTAAAATACCGTCATTTGCTTAATAAAATCTAAATAATCGTCGCGACATGTTTAATTTTCATATAAAATGAAATCAAATCAATTTTTCATATACAAAACTTAAATTTCATTTCAAATATAAAAATAAATAATTTAAAATTGTACTTACAATATTAAATCACTGTCTTGGATAGTGGAACACGCACTCAGCTGCAGCTACAAACTATTACTGACCTCGTATCGCCTCTCTCTGTTGAGAAATGCCACTGACTTGACCTGATGCTGTGTTCACACTGCCACTGTCATCGCATGTGCTACGTTTACACACATTTTATACGACTGATGAATCTGACTATCTAATATATATAATAAAGGTTTTTTTATTTGTTTTTAGAGAGAATCTGAGAATTTAGTATAAAGACATTTTCCGTACGTTCCGATAAAGACGCTTCCTTTCCTTTCTTTCCATGACGTCGACTTGCCATGAAATTTTTATAGCATGTTGAGGGAATAAAAATATCAATTATTTTATTCGCCCGAGTGGGAATCGAACCTACGACCGTCGCGTTTTCTAATTAAATAAAAAAAAAAATTAATACAAATGTCAAAAATATGACCGCAGAACTGATAGAAAATGATTTATGAATGTAACATTTGCTAAGAGTGGTTTTCTTTGCAAACGAATGTAAGAATTCACTCGTCAGCAAGCTCATCGTGTAAACGTCCTCTAAAAATATAATATATATCCTCTATAAGTCTAATAACTACTTTTCTCCGTGGAGTAGTATATCTCTCTGATCTACTTATGATAATAATTTTACCGAATAATATGTTCCAAGAGAAAATTTGTAATGAAAGCAATATATTGGAATGGGCAAATGTCGTGCTATATCTTATAAGAACTAACGAGCGTCCCTCCTATTGGGAATCGAACGGTGGACCACAGTCAAATGATGTTACATCATTTGACTGTGGTCTATATACATACTATCTCAATAGCATTGCATCCCATATGCACAAAAGCGAGTCAAAATTTTGAATAATTTCTTCTTTTCATTTCTTTTTTAGAGATTTAGTCAGTACTAGTTGGTGTTGTAAAGGTTATTATCAAAATAATGAATTTAAAGTCACTCTTCTCTGATTCAAAAATATTATTGTCATAAATAATATAATAATAATGTTTTGGTATAAAAATTGAGAAAAAAAAATCTCGCTGTGTTTCTAGCACCGGTTCTGCTCAGGTCTGATGAACTTTAGTGGACTGGTGGCAGATTATTTGACGTTTAAAAATCAAAGTATGTAAATTCTTATGTTGAATAAAATTATTTGACTTTTAACTTTCTAGGTCAGATGTGAATTAAGCTTGCTTAAGTATTGTTCTTAAATGCCAAACTTACTTTGAACTTCATCTCCCTTAAGAACTAATATTTTTTTTTCCAATGCAATCTTTGTTCTTATATCTTGTGGTATTTATTTGGTCTGTGGTAAAGATAGTTTAACTCTGTGGGTTTTTTTTGTTATATATGTTTATATTTTTTTTTATTTAATGTTTTTTGTCATCACAAAGTTGCTTTCATTAAAAAGATATAAATAAATATGCAAAATAAAACAAATATAATGTGTTTATTATTTTATTGCTTAAAATTACGTTTTTTTATCGTAATAATTATAATATATGTGTTTTAATAATGCATAGTTTTGAGCCATTTATGTTATATACTCTTTGGTTATAATTTTTTTAATGTATCAATCAGAAAATAGGAATATAATAAGACGAGCAACAGATTTAATTTCAAAAAAAAATGTTTGTTTATATATAGTTAAGTTCAATTGCCGTTATTTACTTAATAGGCGCTATACGATCTTAACTGCTACTAAGCTAATAAAGTATGTAAAATGTGTAAAATAATACATTAAATATTATGTAAATAATATATAATATAATGAAGTTTATTATTGGAAAAAAACTTATTTTTTTAATGTTACCAACAAATCTTTATTTGTTCAGTAAGTTTTAAGAAATAATATAAAAAAATTATCCCAATTATAAAAATTTTAAGATCTAAAAGTATGTGTAGTGTACAAAAAAAAATAAGGACACTTATTTAAGAAGTGTCCTTGAGAGGTTTATGACGTATAATATTTTTATCTAGTCAATGGATAGCTGTCTGAATGATCCATCGATGCCAAAAAGCTCGTCATAGTTCGTAGGTTTTCCAGGTCTGAGCGATTCGTTTGCCTTGACGTTTTCCTGTTCCTTAAACCAATCTGCATAATCTGCTAACTTTTTCATCCATCCTTCTGTAAATTGAAAAAAAAAATTTTTTATATAATATAGTAACTCCTCCTCCTCTATAGGGCCAACTGTATAGTTTGCCCTATAGAGGAGTTATAAGGCCAGGATAGACTAACCAGTTGATCGGAACTATGGAGCAACAGAATAACGGAGTGTCATGACACTAGGCCCTTTGCCTACACTAGAGGCGGAAATCTATAAATATTTATTTTCAAGTATAACAAATTAAAAGACCCCTACAGATTTTTTGTTTCTATTTCATATGAAGTCTGACTGTAAACGCGATGGTTGTGGATTTGATTCCAACTCGGGGGAATGATGATTTTAAGTTGTAACTTTTTAAAGGTTGAACTCAGTTTGGTAAGTTAAAAAATTACATAAAAATAAGTTAAACATACGATTGACTTCATCTAGGGAGCATCCAGTACCGCCGTACTCTTGTGGTAGCATGTCCTTAGGCACATGCTCGTGTAATGTGTTCATATTTGAGTGAATATAGATCTGAAAAATGGAAAAATTACTGTTAAGAAAATTGTAAAAATTTTTATATAGCATCAGTCCAATTTAAGCGTCGGTACAATATTGGTAACTCTCCCCTACATAGTGTCTTAAAATAAATTTCATATAATCTCTTCTTGCTATTAAATAAAAATTGTGTATAAAAACTCGTAGATGGAGGGAAATAAAATTAGATTTTCTTAGTAAATCTTAGAATTTACCAGCATAAGTTTGTACTAGTTTAGGTAGATAAGGTTTCGTAGGTCCCAAATTGGAATGGTAAAATCTAGCCTAAGCTAATTTCAATTTTTTCGGTGAATTCCTTTAGAATTTTTCATTTCAGGGGGTGGAGCTAAATGAAAAAACAAAATGGCCGATATGGGGCGGTTACAATTTTATATAATTCATGTAAGCCTGGTACTATTTGTATTGATTGCAGCCTGCGTCTATCTTTGTCGTACTTGCAATTTGTAAACAAATTAAGTGCTCGTATTGTGCGCGTGTGCAAAAACTCTCTTATGAATATGACGCCCTGGTAGCTGATGTTTTCATCACGGGAGTAAAGAGGAGAAGGAGATCTCCGTTTAATTAAATTTCCGTGAATTTTCATTTTTTTTTAATTTTTATTTATCTGCTACCAATTGTGTCAACGTCGGTAATGGATATATGATCCCCACTCGAGAAGATGAAATATTAATTATTAACTAATTATTTATAACTTAACACTATCATCGTACAATAATAAATGAATAATTCTTTTTTAAAGAGTGGAGAGTTAAAACACTTTGTGCGGTATAGAACGTGACGCTAAATAAATGTCTTAGAAAATACAGTTAAAAAATACATTCTTATAAAAAGTCATAAACTTTAATACTTGTCAACGTGGAAACTGTAAAGTCTTCTTAAGTGGGGCATATAAATCTTCTGCATAAACGTCTAACGTCTTTTCCAAAGTTGGTAAACAGAGTAAATGCTCTGTTTCCACACAGTACATGTTGCATTTTAATGTAAGAGATTTCATTTTCTATGACTCCGCCCAAGAGCAGGTAGTTCTGTAGAGAGGGACGTAAAACAGAATAGTCTAAGAGCTGGCTGGCTAAATAGCGTTATGTTAAAAATACTTTTTTGTTCTAGTTTTTTTATGGAATTTACGTGTAATAGACGTGTATTGTGTAGCACATAACAGAATAGGGAATGGAAATTTGGGAGCTTGAGAGATTCAAACAACATTCAAATGTTGAGTGTCAGTACTCAATGTCGAGTACTCAATTTGTAAATACCAAATTATTTACTCCTCTGAGTGAGAACCTACATCATAACAGGTGCGTTTATATATTTATTATAATTAAAAACTAACAAAAATTATGTGACAATTCATGATGTAACATTTATTATATGATGATAAAAAGCAATATTTATATGTCTTTAGAAAGGCCGCAAGAAATTTATTTTTCTTTTTCTCACATTATTTTCAAAGAATTGATTAGACCACGGTGCAGGTATGGTGTAAATATTATATTAAATTATATGTTTAAATAAAAGCAATATAATATAGAACTACAAAAAGGATAAATTTAAATTTTCTACCGTCACCTCTATACTATCCGTTCATGTATCCACACAAATGAATGTGATACAATTTAAACCACTTATTTGAATATGATCGCCTAGTACTCAATGTTTTGAGTTGGGGCATACGGCAATGACATAAGGTTTGCTACTTCACAGACACGTACACGGTATGTATCAAATATCTTATAAACTTGCCGGTTGGGAGAGCTGTACAAAAATGCAAACTATTTCGCATGTTATGATCTCCCGGTACACAATGTTTTGGGTTGGGGGACACGGTGATGATACAAAGTTTGTCATACACCGTTACCAAATTTAGTGACGACAGTAATGACAGCGATGTTAATGAAACTTCCTCGTAAGTTATAGTCTCCTAGTATTCAATGTTTTGCGTTGGGGGCTACGGTGATGATATAAAGTTTCGTACACAGACATTTTTTTTTATGGGAGAGGACAAGGCAAACGAGTGTTCGGGTCACCTGATGGTAAGTGATCACCGCCGCCCACGACCCCATGCAACACCAGAGGAGTCGTTAAGGCCGTTAAGGTGGAGGATGTTGGGCGCCGGGGCCCGGCATTACCTAATGCGAAACGCAGTGGCACGAGCCACTACTTCACGCCGGTTTAAGATGCCGGGGGTGGTATTAAATCCGGTCGAGTCTGCCCATGCGTGTTGCCATTACTGGCGACGTGACTCTACCACACGTACTTTAGTCGTGATCCTATACTAAGATCACGACTAATGTACGTGTGGTACACACGGCTGAGATCACACGGCTGACTTCACCAGAGCGAAGAAATGAAAACATAAATAAATATTTTCTTTCCTCGAGTGGGGATCGAACCCACAACCAGTCGATCTTGCAGCATATTTGCATGCACCCGCGCCCGAACCTGCCTGAAACTTTATATAATATATTTCAACGTATAATACCAGTATTTATTTATTATTTAATGCTGTACTAATTTGCCAGTTCGGAGGACAGTATGATGATGCTAATGGAACTTCTTCGCAAGTTATAATCTCCTAGTATCCAATGTTTTGAGTTGGGGTATACGGTGATGACAATAGTTTGTAA
Source organism: Heliconius aoede (assembly GCA_037355905.1). Lineage (NCBI taxonomy): Eukaryota > Metazoa > Arthropoda > Insecta > Lepidoptera > Nymphalidae > Heliconius > Heliconius aoede. The sequence continues at coordinate 826,627 of JBAIZZ010000023.1, forward strand.
ATCCAAAAGTAAATAAATTAAATCAATAAATACTGCTCTGAATTCTCTCACTACACTTTACGTTGGGGGGTCTGTACGAGATGGATATTATAAACCTCTTCTACAGTTATGATGCTCTAGTATCATTTGTTTTGGAGTGTGAGTTACGGCGACAAAAAAGGTTTCTTTCAAAATGGCGGTCACACCAAGCGACGACGAGAGAAGTGGAGCAAAGTTACTCCACCAATACTTAGAAAATAGTACTCGGTGTCTTACAATAAATTATTATATTTTGAATCCTAAGACATTGAGTTAAGGCTTATTATAAATATATAAATTATTTGAAAATTATCCTACCGTGCTAAAAGGCTATATGTATTTATATATAAATTTAACGGTTAAATCAGATCGCTTTTTAAGAAATACTCACTCTGTTTTTTATCTTATCCTTCAGGAATGGCTTGATAAAGTTTATGATGCTCTCGACGACCGGCGATGTGTTCACTATGTGAATTTGTTTTAACTTAATTGGATACGCTTCCTGAAATACATATAAATAAATGAGAAATAATTTAAAATAATTATTTTTTATTTGTTTAAACTTAAATAAATTTATGTAATTTGTCACTTATGTGTGATAATGCAGATAAATACAAAAGCGGACCGAAAAGTGATTGAAGTTTTTAAAAAAATAATTAATTATATTTTTTTTTTAAAATACATTCATCCATACAAGCTTTCAACTTCTACATACACCTTTGAGTCAGTTAAAATTTTTCGAAATTAATTTTCGTGTGTTAACCTTATGAAAATAATAATCTGTCAAATTTCACGTTTTTATCATCAGCAGTTACGACTTACGACTGTGTGCATATAATATATATTATATGCAATATATATATATATATAAAGTTAAAGTCAATAAATATAACGTACCTGCACACAAATCAAAAATTTCTTTATACTTGACGGAGATATTTTAGCTAAATGTGCTGGTGTGACCACTGACGCGTCTAAAACGTATATATCCCCCCCAACTCCTTCCAGCTCTTCTTTGAGACGAACGTCCCCAATCATCAATGCTATCTTCAAAATGTTGTTCAGTCGGTCGGCATCTATGTCTTTGTCGAGTCCTGTGATATAAAGAATAATAATTATTTTTGTTTGAAGTGATAACTTCTGATGGGAGTTTCTTAAAGGTAAGTTTTCAGGTTCACGCATGTATGCCGCTCATAGCAGGGTAGATAGGTCTACCCTAAAAAGCTCTAGGTCTATAGATCTATCTAAGCTAAAAAAAACGTATTGTGAAGCGGAACTCAACGCCGCGCGTTATGTACACCATAACGACCTTTAAAAATAATTAAATATTTACTTTTTTCCCCTATTTTTTAGCGCTACGGTGTATCGGGATACGCCGTAGCCAGAGGGAACCTCGTGTAAAGACACTGCGTCCCCCATTTCCATAGAACTCGTTGAGTGGCGGATTTCAACGCCGCTTTGTCTCGATACCACAATAAAGAAAATAGAAATATTTCATTTCCTCGAGCGGAAATTCAATCGCCGACCGCGTTTAAAGTCACACTTTGTGCTCCCTCGCCATGACTAACGCCGACGACGACATCTCCAATATATACTTAAATTAATAAAAATAAAGAATAAATAAAAATGTATATTTAATGTAATGAATTATTTTATTTTATTTCTATTTATTAAAAAGATTTAATTAATTAAAACTTGGTTTTCATCTGTCATAAAAAAACTATACCACTTATATTCCTTTAAGCATATATTTACATCTCGTTAAGTCATTTTCTTGTAATGATTCGCGGTGAACAAGCACGCGATACTGATATTTATTGCAGTTTTCTGTTTTTACCTCAAACAGAACCAGACATGTTTGTATATAAGAAAAAAAAAAGGTTTTTTAAATCAGCATCACGCTGTATCCCGCACACAGCAGGTAAGACAAAAGGAGCTTGAGAAATGAAAATATAAATTAAATGTTTAATTTCCTGAACCCACAACCCGTCACGTTTTCAGTCACATCTGGTGCCCCTGCGCACGCCAGTGACCTCTTAAAACATATTAATATTGTATGTAAAATTATGATACTTAGTCTGTCTAAGTAAAGGCGGTATAGTAAATTGCCTTCATATATAGATATGAAGGCAATTTCCACGCTGTGATCGACGTGTGATAACTTCTTAAAGATTTTTTTGATGCTTAAATTTTTTTGTGTCCACAAAATTAACAAAAATTTTCTACTCATGTATAATGACTGATATGAGACGAGTCGTGGCGCAGAGGCACATGCGTGCAGCTGTAAACATGAAAGGTTGTGGATTCGATTCCCACTCGAGGATATGAAATATTTCTCTCTCTCTTATAACGAGGCATACGCGGCTTTGAATTCTGACACTCAACACTCCTTGCCTCCAGACTCCTGCGGAAAGTGGTTTCCCTCGTTCTGCCTACCCCATTATGTGCGTAAAGTAAAAAAAAAATACTTAGATATATTTATTGTTTATTTTGTTACTAAAATTATACGTGTTATTACCTCGACATATTGTGACCCGACGGCCGTTTGACGTCAATCCTGGCAGTGGGGCGCCTTGTCTACAATGAAATGAATTTTAAATACGCAAAAAAGCATATTGTTCTTTTTAACTATTCATTCATAGGAAAAAATATTACATTATTAATAATAATTAAGATGCATGCTTATTTATATAAAATTAATTTCCATTATTTTAGAGGTGGAGATTAAGTCTTCCGTTTCCCACTCTCCGCAGCGCTTTTCCCTTCTCACCAGAGCAGAGAAATGAAAATATTAAATATTTCACTCACCCGCGTGGGAATCAAACCGACACAACGCTTTGTGTCAACTATCGCATTGTGCTCCTGTGACGGCCTCAAACTTCTTTTCTTTTATATCCAGGCCGGTTGTGCCGCAGAGGTACAAGCGTGCGACTGTGAACGCGACAGGTTGCAGGTTCGATTTTCTCTCGAGGAAATGAAATATTTAATCTCATTTCAGATCATTTCAGAATTCGGAGGAAAGCGTGTGAGTGTCTAAACACTAAGCCACCTCTGTCTCTACCCTCAATACATGCTGGATACAGGGTAATGGTAGTAAAAGGTTTAGGTATAATATAGAAAAAAATATATAAAAATTATAATGATTTCGACGACTCCGTTTACATTTTGCGAAATTCGAAGGTCAAACCACTTAAAAATAAACCAACCTCGTAAGTGTTTACTTACGCTTTTGCAATGACTTCAGATAGATCTGGCTTAGTGACGTCTCTATTGGTGAAAAATTCGGGGCAGGCAGCTCTCATCGTGAAGTACATGTCCAATTTTCTCTTGCATTTCTCCAAAGAAAAACTGCAGCCTCGAAGGAAAGTCATTATGCGACCGTCATCTGGAAAAACCAAATTATTGTTCACAAACTAGTAATTGCAATAATTTTTCTTTAAATAGCATTGTCTGGAATTTCCGTAGTATATACGTAATACGTTCTGCGTAATAATAGACTTTAAGAACAAAAATTCAAGAAGATTGATTGATGATTGACAGATTTGACATTGAAATTTTGTAAGTAGACCAGTTAAGCTAGTATTTAGTTCTTCTAGGCAAAATATATGAAGAAAATAAATTTTATAAACTTTAATAATTCTTCAAGGTATTTAATTAATTAAAACATTTCTTGTTTTTCCTTTAAATGTACACTCTGCGCTGTTTGTTGAAGGCTAAGTTTGGCATATCACCTCATAAGAAAATATAAATAATTATAATCACTCTCCTGGCCGGTAATCGAACTCACAACCAATGTATACCATCAAATAGTAAGCAGGATTGACAAACCCCATTCATTTGGCAAATGTGGTTGTTTCTTCAGCCAATCCTTTATAGCTGCAAGGTCTCTATCTCTTGTGCTTAAGTCCTCGTTTAGCTCTACACGTATCTTCTTCCACATCTCGCCCGTAGGCTGGATTAGGGTTGCCACTGACGCCATATTGTTTGACTAAAATTTGAGATTTATTTTAATAATTAATAGTAATAGAGACAGCTACGACACAAGAGCACGATCGTGTAACTGTAAATGCGATAAACGTGGGTTGAATTTCTACTCTGGAAAGGAAAAAAAAAAAATTATTTTCTCTCTATGGCAACGAGACAAAGCGATGCGCGTTGAGTTCACTCAGTCAAGACGAATGAGGAAGTGACTTAGTGAGGCACGGAGTGTCTTTACACTCCGTACCTCACTACTAGGTTCTCAACACTAGGTTCTCAGCTTGCCTTGATGACTTAACTTATAATAAATCATAGTTAAACTTAACTCTACATCAATAATAGTTAAAAAAAAAACAAAAAGACACGCTTTTGTAAAAAAAGCCACTAAGAAGTTAAAAATATATTGGTTTTTTACTAAACCGTGTTTTTTAGTTTTTTTTTTAAATTCTATTTATTTATTAATTACTTATTATTGTCTTAAAAGAAAAATTAACGACGCCGTCTTTTTAAAAGCTACATTCGAAGAAACTAAATATTTATTTACATTTATATTTTCATTTGTTCACTCTGATGTCGACGCAAAGGGCGGCGTTGAGTTCCGCCACTCAACACGCCAATCCTCCAAAAACGGCGGTAAGTGGGGAACGGAGTGTCTTAAAATTAGGTTCCCTCTGCCTACCCTGCTGTGTGCGGGATACAGAATAAAGCTGATTATATCAATGACTTACACAATTCTATTTACATTAAGCAAGCATTTAAGCCACTTAAACTGTGGCCTTTACCAAATAATTTTCACTTCGAACGAAATAAAAGAAAAACAAACGATCACTATTGAATAAGTATAGCGAGTGGTTTCTTAAGCGGAAGTTAACGTGTATTGCAAACGGGGTTTCGCAAATCGACGCAGCAAAACTGGACGACATTCCACTATTTAGTTTAGTAATCGAACCTTTTTAGTACTTTTACTTTCCTAGTAAAGTTCACACTTCAATGAGTTTTTATATAATACTTTAGTTTTAGTCGAAAAATGTTAAATATATTTTAACTTTAGTTTCTTCGTTTGATTTAGAAAGATGTCTGAAGATAGGTGTGTATGAGGCGCAACTCAACGCCGCGCTTTGCCTTCTTACCAGAAGATTTTAACTAATTCGTTCCTTTATGCCCGCTATCGTATATACAGTCGCACGCTGGCGCCCCTGCGTCATCTTGTAAGTATTTCCATCGTATTTATTCATCATGTATACTAATTGAATGCGGTTTACATACTAGACTAGCAGTTACATTATTAAAAAGGCCGTCACTTACTTTAATTTGTATAATAATATATTTTTTTGTAATTAAAGTATTTAGAAACTTATGCCAAATATAAAAAAAATAAGATTAAGTAGGGCAACATGGATTATGCTAGCAGAGATTTTATAAGAAATCGACCCAAGCGCGGCTTCGCCCGCTTAAACTTTTTGGGGATTTTTTTTAATGTAATTTACATGGACTATTTCACTCCCGTATGATCGTTCATATTATTACGTTAACTTAACCAGTGCAAGTCTTACTTGTCATTGGCTCTCCAAGGATACTGCAAATTTTTGTTAAGATAAATAAATTATACAAAATCTATGTATTCATTGTAATGTATTGATTATTTTGATAAATTGGAACTCTAAAACTTAAAATTTTCTTCTAAATCGGTCCAGTACATTTTGCGTTAATTTGAAACAAACATGTATTCTCACAAACATTTACATTCATAACATTTGTAGGATATTCTTATCATTTTGCCGGTGTCCTTTTATGGCATTTCCTCTAGAGTATAACAGAAACACCTTTTTTTTCGTTACGGCGGCGTCTATGAATCTGTATATATTTTTTTAAATCAGTAAATGTTAAAGTGTGACCTTATTCATAGCCTTATTGCAAACTTACGCCAGTATTTATAAATTACTCTCAAGCTTGAGATCATTCTTGAGATGCCGTTTTCATTCAAAGATATATAATAAGTGCAAATTTAATGAATATTTTAAGCAATAATAGCATTAAACAATTTTTACTATTTATTCGCTGTGATTCATTTTAATCATACTAAGTATAAAATAAAAATGTAAATATAAATTGTATTATAAAATACAGAATTAATATTTATTTAAAATTACATTTTGCATTTGTCTATATTAGAATAAGTAATTTAAAACAATTGAAATATTACATACGCGGCTCAGTCTCTACACGTACTTACGGAGTATAGAGTTGAAATTTGTAAATGAACGTGACATGAATTTATATTTTTTATCGTTATAGTTCAAGACCAAGCTCGGCGTCTATTGTTTACGAAACACACTCGTAGCTACAGACGTAATACGACATAATTAACATATAATATCTGCACTATAAGGACCTTCCATACTATAAGATATCCTTTTGGAATTAGAAATTTGACATTATGATTGTAATTTTTTTATTTGCAGACAATTGAGACATATATCACTAAAATATTTCGACTAGTTGAATATGGACAATACATACAAATTGTATATGAAACCCTTTAATGGACAATACATACAAATTGTATCGATGATTTTAAAATTTGATTCACTTGAGAATTGATTTGGTGGAGAATATCTGTATATTATCATGATATTATTTCTAGAATAGCACTTTTCTATTATAATTACATACTAACCGTAAAATTGTCGTTAATTTAATATACAATTTCCAAAAAGCTCTATAAATACTCTATATCAGCACATAAATGACATTACTATCATGTTTTTCTAACAAAAATGTATTAAAATATAATATTTAACTTAAAAAAAAACTAAAGACAATTAATTTCATTTACTTACAATAAGACGCGATGCACGCGACAATACGCACGGACGGACAAGAAGCGGACTGAGCTGTCAGGTGTTGAAGCTACTTCACGGTACTAGTAGAGCCTTTCTAAGGTTGCGACATTGGTACTGAATACAGCCTTTATATATATCATCAGCTACGTCACATCCTGCTATTTTCATGAGTGATTTTTAGTTTTTTGAATCTTAAATGAGATTTTTTATTTGTATTTAAGAAAAATAGTCTAAATCAAATTAATTGTGGCTTGGTGAAATTATTTTATGTATATTTTATATATATAATTAAATAAAAAATAAAGGGGAAGCCTTAAGTTATTGAAAATTTGCTTTACAATTTCAAAGGCACTAATGGCACAACGTGGGATTTACTTGACTATAGCAATATCTAAAAGTTAAACAAGAAATCATTATAATTTTTTCAGTTTCACGCTAGTGTTAAGACACTCCTCACTTTTCGCCGGATGAAATATTTTGTGTTGAACGGCGTAACTCAACGCCGCGCTTTGGCTTGTTTCTGGTAAAAACGAGGATATGAAAATATTTATAAGCAATAGTTCATTCTCTGGGGCCCATTGTACGATTTGTGTATGTAATTCTAAAGAGGCTTAGCTATCTAGGTTCTATGATTTTTCATTTATCTTATCTTTTCTGTGAAAAGATATATAAAAATATTTTGTATGTTAAAATTTATAATTATTTGCAATAACAATATTATTGACATCAAATATATCTGACTGACGCGTGTACTGTTGTATTTTTAAAATTCGTTTTCCATTTTTGCATTCAATAAACAAACTCAAGAACACTAGTTACTTAACAAAGTTTTTTATAATTAGTGTTTTTCTTTTACATATATATTTACATATTTTTTAAATATGATAATATCAAAATGTAATTGGTAATTTTTGTAATAATAACCGTACAAGAGGCGCAGGTTCAAATCCCGCTACGTCCAATTTTTTATACGTTTTCGAAATGAGTATTATTCTTTCCTAATGTGGAATAATAAACTATCAAAGATATTAACATTTTGGTTATTTTTTTTTTATCAGAGGCAAAGTTTTGCTTTGTTTGTTGTTTATCAGAGAGGACCTAGTCAAATTTGAGATATATATATTATATTATATATATATAGAGAGAACAAAGGTTCTATTTCTTGTTAATTTTAAATAAAACTAACCTTAGAATCTAATTTTTCAACAACAATAAGACTCGTCGACGGTACGCACAGTCACCTACTTAAGGTTGTACGTAATGGATTTGCAATACAGTGTTGTAGTTTGGACGATTTATTCGCTCTGATTATTTTGCTTCTTACATTAAGTGAATAAGTAACAAATAAACATAAAGTATCTGTAAAATAATATATATATAAGAATAATAATATAATATAATAATACATAAAAGAACAAAAGAATTAAAATGATTGTTAAAAAGTGTGGTATGTGGTGGCGCTCGGGCACAAGTGTATTTGATAGATTCTGCGTTCGATTCCTACTCAAGGAAATAATATCATATTTAATGTTTTCATTTCCTCGCAAACACGTAACGAGGCAGTGCGGCGTTGAGTTCCACCACTCAACGTGCAACGCTTCCAGAATTCGATAATCAATATATATATATATATAAGACACTCATTTCTCCATTTTCTGCCAAATTCAGGACCATTGCATATTAAGTGGCAGAACTCAACGCCGCGCTTTTCCTCGATACCAGAGCGAAGAAATGGAAATATAAACGTAAATGAATAATTTCACTTTCTCTTTTTTTATGTGTAAGCAACGTAAGCATGTAAAAAGTTTATGAAAATGCTTGGGTAGCAATTCCGGAGTCACGTTTAAGCCAAAACACAGGGGACTAGGGTTTCATAAGTATATTGAAAACTCAGGATTTAGCTGTCCCTTTTTCTCATCATACAATATGAGAAAGGAGATATACTGCAAGACATATGGGGCTTTATTATAAGGTATTTAGGCCTAGATTGCGTTGTACAGTTAAAATATATCATTCAAAGGCTTCCGACGCAGTGATAATGTCCATATTTTGACAAATAGTTGGTTTTCTTCTTTTTTATTCAAATTAATCTTTTTTCATTCATTCATATTCATTCAACCAGTCGCCGTCGTGGCGCAGTGGCGTTTATATTTCTATTTTTCTTTGCTTTGGCAAAGCGGAGCGTTGAGTTCTGCCACTCTACACGTAATGCCTCTAGAATTCGGCAGAAAATGGGGAACGAAGTGTCTTAACACCGAGGTTCCCTCTGCCTACCCTGCTGTGTGCGGGATACAGCGTGAAGCTGATTTATATAATATAAAGTTCATCGAACTATTCATAGTGAAGTAAATTCATAGTTATGTTTTTAGTTGCGGCGGTAGCCCCGATATTTTTTCATCAATTTCACGCTGTATCCCGTATATTATTAATTATCCGAAGATGTTTATAATTCACTACAATACATGATCTGTAATATGAATATACCGAAAAGAATGAAGGCACTTCATTCTTCAACTATTCTTCTCACTACCTATCACTTGGTACCGAAAGAAAAATCCTTTTCATATTTTTAGTTCAAAATTTGATATTTAAGGATATAAAATTAATAACAAGTTTATTTTATTTTGTTTTATTTAAAAAAAAATAAAGGATTACAAATACAATTTACATTGCACAATAAGAAGCGAACTGCTTTGGTTGAATACATTCTGAAATGGATGAAATGAAGATGATAGTGTGGAAAAGATACTTATAATTTTACAAAAAAAAAATGTGTACAAAAATTATTTCTTCTTTATTTATTTATTTAAGCGAAAAATATAATAATTATAGCTATGAATCTTGCAATTGACAATATAATTACATAGTTATTAATTTTAACAAAAGAGTACTATATATTAAATATTTTTTTTACTAATCTATGACTAACTGACGGAACGAACCGTCGATACCGAAGAGTTCATCGTAGTTGGTAGGCTTTCCAGGTCTTAAAGACTCATCAGCCTTTAAGCTCTCCTGCTGTTTGAACCAGTCCTTGTATTCATCTAGTTTCTTGACCCATGCATCTGAGAATTTAAATAATTTACAATTTTTTACATGTACAAGTACACTACAAGTAGTTATTGTTATAGCTTATAATATTAAAATAAGTAGATTTTATATGAACTTAACAAAAAACATATCTTAATAAAAATTATAAAATTGAAGGAAATATGCTTAATTAAAAATTAAATAACGTTAATATAACAAGCATTTAACCATTTGAATATTATTTTTAATTAGAATCGTCCATTTAACTCTTTACGGAATTGTATGTTTCGGCTTCACGCAGTATCCCGCACAAAGCAGGGTAGGCAGAGGAAGCCTAGCGTTAAGACACTCCGTTCCCCACTTTCCGCAGAATTCTGGAGGCATTGTTTGCTGAGTGGCGGAACTCAACGCCGCGCTTTGCCTCGACACCAGAGCGAAGAAATGAAAATATAAATTTAAATAAATATTTCGATTCTTCGAGTGGGGATTGAACTCACAACCAATCGATTTTACAATCACACCTTGTGCCCCTGCGCTACAATTGGCCAACTTATTTGAACAGAATATTTTTTTAAATAAAGAATACAACAGTTTTAATTGATTAAAACTTTTTTTTATGAATTCAAACAATAATTTTCATGCATTTCAATAGCAATTTATCATACTTTATAATTCGTGTAATAATTTGTTATACATACTGTGGATATCATTTATAGGTCCAGCTTTTCCACCATATTCTTCAGGCAGAAGTTCTTGTGGAACGTACTTGTAAAGGTCCTTAACGTCACTGTGAATGAAGATCTGAAACGATAAAACAAATGCATTATATAGTGCTATAATGTGTATACTAGTAATATAAATGAAATTTATATTACTAAATTTATATTACGCTCGTCTTTCTTAGTTAGTAATAAGTAACTAATAAGTAATGCAACACGTTGCTATGACTCGATCGTGGATTAAAATTCAACTCAGGGAAAGATTTCCACACGAGGGAGTGAAATATACTTTCAATTCTTCGCTCAGGTAACAGGCAAAGCGGGGCGTCGAGTACTAACAAGAAGTGGGCGGAAAGTGTCTTAATAGGGACGGAGTGTCTTAAAACTGGGTACTCAAGCTCCCTCTGCCTAATCTGCGGAAGTTAATATAAATAATTTTCATATCTTACATATATAAATACATGAAAATTAATGTTTGTCTCGTTTTTACCACTCAGTAAAGTAAAAAATCACTTGAGAGAATTATATTACGAATAAAGATTTTATATATGTTCACTACACTTACTCTTTCTCTTATCTTCTCCTTCAGGAACGGCTTCACAAAGTTGACGATTTTATCAACCAGTGGTGATATATTTATGACATGGACCTGCTTCAATTTCACTGGGTACGCCTCCTGTTCATAATAAAAGTAGTTTTAAATATATACACGTAGGCATGCTTTTCCAAATAGCAAGAAATATGAAAACAGTTTAGATAATTTTTTTTTAGTCAATAAATATAAATTTCGCCACTCGACACGCAATACCTCCAGCAAAGGCAAGAAGTGGATAATAGAAGTATCTTAGTGGAAACGGAGTGTCTTAACACTGGAATCCCAGTATCCCGTATCCCACACGTAGTAAGATAGGCAGAGTAAACTACCTACTGTAATTTTTTAAATTAATATTTCGTTTGGTTCAAATATTGTTCTAATATTACACTGGAGACGAATAAAATTATTTTACCTGAACACAAACTAAGAACTTCTTGACCAAGGTTGGTGTGAACTTGGCGAAGTGGTTCGGAGTAGCGACGGAAGCGTCCAAGACGTAAATATCTCCGGCCACACCTTCCTTCTCTTCCATCAATCTGACGTCACCAAGCATAAGAGCCAATTTGAAAGCGTTCGCAACATTTGGAGTTTGGACTTCTTTTTCGATACCTACAAGAAATTACAGTTTTTTTCATAAGATTTGGACGTCAAGTAAATCTATCTCTTGTTTTAAATCTTTATATATTTACCTTTCATAAGGATGACTCGGCGACCGTCAGGGGTGAGACCTGGCATTGGCGGCATTTGGCTGAAAGCATAATGAAAAAAAAAACTATAGCACATATTTTATATTAAAAAGACAAAATGTATAGAATACAGTAATCGTATGATGTTAAGTTACATCTTATTCTTAATTTAATTCTCATTCAATCTCTTTCTTTATAAGGAGGGTAGTTTAATATCTTACTTTCTTAAATTTGAATTTACATAATACCGTATATATTTCAGGTTCGAAAAAGTATCTAATGAGTCTTTTTGATCCTAGTTTAACTTTAATATATTGGGTTCTTCTACTATTATAATTTGCCATTTTGACGCTGTATCCTGCATACAGCAAGGCCACGCGTGTGCCACTGCGCCACGATGGCCTTTATTTACGATAGATAGCCTATTAGTAGGGCCTTCAATACTTATTATATCTCCTGTATTTTACATTTTTTTTTAGAATTAAACTTAAATCTTACACAATTTTAATAATTTCCTGTAGCTCGGGGCGGTTGACATCTCGGTCGTTGAAGAACTCTGGTACGGCCGAACGCATGGTGAAGTACATGTCCAGCTTGCGCTTGCACTTCTCAAGGGAAAACTTGCACCCTCTAAGAAAAGTCATTATGCGTTGATCATCTGGAAAAATATATGCATTTGTTTATTTCTTTTCTATTATTAAGGGGCTTGTGGTAGAGCAGGGGGGAAATGGCTTATGTTACTTGCTACAACAGATTCCGTAAACTGTAAATGCCAGATAATAAGTTCTATGAGCTTCTTATAAAGTATTGGCAATATATATATATATATATATATATATATAAATTGTTATCATTTATAAAATATAAATAGTTACCAAATTCATCAGGTAGATGGGGCTCCTTTTTCAGCCACTCTTTGATGTGAGCGAGGTCTTGCTCGTTCGTATCGACGTTTTCGTTTAATTCCTCGCGGATTTTCTTCCACATCTCACCTGATGGCTGTTCGAGTGTCATCTTGGGTTCTGGTTATAAAATAAAAGATACAAAAATACAATTAATATATAGAATTCAATAGAATATTTAGTTTTACACTGTATCGTCCGTTTAGCGGGGTAGACAGAGAGATCCAAGTGTTAATACACTCAATTCCTTACGCTTACTTATACTTTTTATGAAAGAGCATATAAAATATGTTTGTTAATATAATTATATGATTGTTTTCAAAAATATGTTCAAGATTTTCCCACGAGTTATTTGTTCAAGCGATTATGAAAATACTACTATAAGAAGCAAAAAAACCCTATACTTAATCTAACCAAAAAATATCAACTTAATAAGGGTGCCGTTTGAAATAATATTATATTCAGTTTTGACTTTGTTTTAATCCTATTATCTGGCAACAATTGGCTAAAATAAGATGTTCTATGACATTAATAAAGTTTAAGTAGCTATTTCTTTTAAAATTTACAAGTGTTCACTTAAAATGGTACATAAGTTAATATATTTTGGTCAAATATTGAGGCCAAAGAGCGGCGTTGAGTTGTGCCATTCGAAACATCCAAAATGTCCAAAATTTGGCGGCAAGTGGGAAGCGAAGTCTGTAAGGATTCAGCGTGAAGCTGTAAAAAATATTTTTGTTATTATATATTATAAAATATAAATATGATTTGCTTCTGTCTGAATGTTCAAATAAAAAAATATATATATATAATGACAGCTCGGCCAGCTATAGTGATGTTAAGAAACCATATATATATATATATATATATATATATATTATAATGTCGTCAGTGCGTCATTACACTCGGCTAAGTTTCATAATTCCATATAGTTGACCTTGAACAAATGTATTATATGTCGGTCGCGTCACATAAGACAATAACACTATAACAATGCATATACAAATCAAAATTGAATTGTTTATTTGAATAAAGTGCAGCGTTGAGTTCCGCCATTGCGATATAACGCAAATTGGACGGCGAGTTAGTTAGTTTTTATAACAATAGGTTTCCTTTTCCTATCCTACTGTACGCTTATACCAAATAATTTTTTAAGTTTTTTTTTATTATTTAGTCCAATAAAGTGAGGCAATGGAACAAACCGGCCAACTCTACACTGAAAAATTCTATTCAATTCTATGCGAAAAAAAATAAAAAATAAAATAAACGTTGTGGTATGAGATAAGTAAAAAAAAAATTACAACTTCGTCTCTCTTTATTCTACTTCTAGAAATGTACGTATATGTTGGGACAACTCAGTGTTGGGACACTCTGTTCCCCACTTGTCGTTGTACCAAAGGGGAAAAATAAAAAGAAATTTACTGTTGTAATTTCCCTGACTGAAAACCCACATCCGTGGCATTTACACTGACGCTTTCCCACCGCACCCCGACGGCATTAAAACATATTGAAAATAAAATCATTATGATAGGTATTTATTATTATAAAAAATACCAGCGACTAAGTATCACGTAATAACAATAAAAAGAAAAATTCTCCAAATACATACATATTTAAATTTATCAAATTTTAATGTTTTTCGACACAATTTGACTTTCTTAAAAAAAAAAATGAAATTCGCAGTTAAGCAGCGGAGCGATACTTCCCGCTTTCACTGTTTAGGAAACGGTTTCTGTCACGAGAGGTGCTTCTAATAAACGCATAACGTGATACCGAAATTACGTGTCAAACAAAAATATAAAATACCGAAATTATGTGGCGAGAAACGGAGAGGCGACTAAATGAATATATTAAATAATTTTTCCTCGAGTGGGAATCGAACCCAGAACCTGTCGCGTTTACAATCGCACGTTTGTGTTCCTCCACCACGACCGGTTTCAAGTAATAATTTTAATTAACAATTTTAATTGAAACAAAATTATGACTTTCTCAATGAATATTACAATATTTAAGTGATTATGTATTTGTTAGCGCCATCTAGTACTGAATCTATGAGACGAGAAGTAAATCATGCGTTTGTAACAAACAGACGGTGATCTTACATTGAACATTGCATACTGACGTATAGATGGCAGTGATATTAATTCTATCAGTACAAAGTTATTCCACACTTAGCTAATAAGATTTTTTTAAGGAACGTACAAGCAATTGAACGTAGCGGTATTTGAACCTGCGCCTCTTGGAAACCGTCCATGCGCTCTGACCAGTGAGGCGTTCGTTCTGTTATGACAGTTTGTCCCGAAGTCTTTTTAAAAAAAGATTTATAGGGAATAAAAATGTTTATTTAATGAAGTTGAATAAGAATACAATTATTTAATAAGGCTCTACTGGCAAGTGTCACGCGCGGATGATGGTAACGAACTGATCTTAAAATGGATCTAAGTCTAAGGGAATCGCAAAAATGCTGACATAGGGAGTTAGGGAATTATAGGACTAAGGGTTATTACATACATAGCCAGTATATAACAGTTCGCTCTGACCACTAAGGTTCGTATGAAGTAATGGCTTAGTGGTCAGAATGCTTGGACATTTCTGAAAAAGTATTCTGTTAAATTTTTAAACGAATGTCTTGCATATTGACACTATATTATAATTAATAATGGACGCGGTATGAAGAGAAGAAGGCTGTTTTTTATTTTATTTTAACTAAACGTCCATAGAGGTCAGTCGTGGCGCAGGGGCACAAGCGTGTGATCGTAACGCGACGGTTGTGGCTACGATCGCCACCAGAGGAAACAAATATTTACTTAAATTTATATTTCTTTTTCTGCGTTCTTTTATAGAGGCAAAGGCGCGGCGTTGAGTTCCACCACTCAACACGCAATGTGTCCAGAATTCGGCGGAAAGTGAGGATAGGAGTGTCATAACACTATGCTCCCTCTGCCTACCCTGCCGTGTGTTGGGATACAGCGTGAAGCTGATTAGATTTACTTTATCTATATAGGCTTTTAATAAAACATTCTCACGTTATACTGATAGAAGTTAATTTAATTAATTTAAAAATTTTATGTAAAACAAAGTCTCTTCTCTATCTTCAAATCCTAAAAAAAATCGATGTTGTATTTAAAATATAGTTCACCGACTTCAACATAAGATTATGTTGTTGCCGCACGATATCTATTAGTGCTCTATAATTTTATTATTTTAATGTCTACTAAATTAGTTACCTTTAAGAAATTGTATATTTTTTACATTCTATGAAACTTTTCGTTTATATTACAATATAATAACACAGTTAAGAATAGTTTTTATAAAACTTCTATTTTTTTATAAGGATTTAATAGATACGCTACATCTATTTAATATATTATGACAGAAGAAAAGGAGGTCGTAAGCTTTTACTTTTAAATATTATTAAATAAATTTATATAATATAAAAATATAAAAAATAAATAAACATATATTCTTTCCAAAGGAGATATCGACAAATTCATTCTTCTTCAGTGTTCTCCAACTTCAAATTGCACGATAAACCTACCAGCCAAGTTAAAGTTTTCGGTTCCTTTTGTTTCTAATGTGCCTTGTCTGTTAAAACTCAATTATTAACGGAAGAAAACTACATATACATGTATGTATGGAAGTGGGATAATTTAATTTACGTACATTTTTGAAAATAAAATACCGTAATGTAAGCTAGATATATAATCAGGATACACGCCAGCGCTTAAGTAAAATACTATGCTTTTAAGCCTCTCTCTCTCTCTTAACTCTTAATCTAACTCATATATACGTATGAATATTTAGCACATTTGTTAACTCATTACTGGTAATTGATTGGTTTCAAAAATCTACATTTTGGTGACTGATTCACTCACTCATCAAAAAACTACCCCCCCCCCCCCCCCCACTCTCACTAGTGGTCTAGAAACTTGATATTATGTATTAAGTTAGACAGACATACAGGAAAAACTAATAATTATTTATCAATACTGTTATTGTTTAAAATAAGATCGTAACTTCGTATTAAATTATGATAATTTAAATCAACTATAATAGTTCCATTGTAAAGTCCTTAAGGCAATAATAAAAGAGGCATTTATAAAAGAGGAAAAATTACCATTTCTTTTAAGATTTGCATAGATTAGTGAGTCTTTAGGATAAGAGTACCTACTTCAAAAAATTTATATATAGAGTTCTATGTTATATACATGTTTGGGCTCTGACCAGATTATATAAGTAGTCTGTCTCATTGCAGGAGTTCTGTATAAATATTCTTTTGATTTATATTATTTTTATTTTTTGCCTCACGCTGTATCCCAAAATAGAAGGGTTGGTATAGAACTATGTTAAATTATAAAGGCCTCAATTTATAGTTTGAACTTAGGACTTTCTCGTATTCGTAAAGCAGTGGACCGACATAAACCACTGCGTGTTTATATAATAATACAATCACAAGTAATAGTACAATAACTTTTTTTTTCACGTTCATATTTCCAAATTCAGATATCGATATTTCAAATTCATAACACTGTAATAAAATTTAAATTGTGTATTACTATGGGTATATTTTTCAGATTAAAGCTATAAAATAATAAATATAAGCCTTTATTGGTTTGCTTCATTTAATTAATTACTACATTATTAATCAAAAAACAATTCTGTGCTTCTACAAGGAATTTGCGTGAGCGTTTTCTTGGCAAATATTTTTTTTTATTTTCCCGCTCGCTCTTGTTAGACCGTCACGCGCTTCGTGGCATAGTTGGACAGTCATACTGTTAAAGCTAAGGTAGTGGGTTCAATCTCTACTCATATAGATACAAGAAAATATTACGTCGCGTTACAGTCGCACTCTTGTGCCGCTGCGCCACGACGGGCTGAATCAATTAATTAATTAAAATATATTATGTTTATTAATTATTATATTATTGTACTGTAAAATAACTTTATAATTTGCAATAAAATTCTTACAACAATAACAATACTAAAAAGAAATATAATCACTGTACCAACTAGTGCGCTTTAATTGCCGAGCGACTGGTCTCGTGCAGTTTCTCTGACGGGCCAATGGCCTGAGCGTGATTTATACTACACTGTCACGTATCCATGTCAATAAAAATATATGATTTGCATCCATTGCACGTAAATAGTAAGAATAATTAATCTATGAATTTCACTTTTATAAGGTCTAGTCTATGAATATATTTTTTCTATTGATAAGCTAGCGGCCCACGCCCGGTTTCGCCCGCTTGATTGTTTAGATATTTATATGATAGTATTTCCAGTGTATTTAGAGGAAAATTGGTTGATTATTTATTAGTAATATAATATAAATGTGGACAAATGCGGTTTTCAGAAATTTCGGTGAAAAAATTTGCGTTTATATTATTCCAAAACCCTCTCAATCTCTCCGTAATGGCTTTATTAAAATCGATTCAGTTTTTCCGGAGATTAGCCCGGACACAAGACAGACATACGTTTTTTTATGTGCTTAGTTTATGTTTAATATCGTATAAATTACTCTACGCACTTGAAAAGCACGGCTATTTTGAAATCACAGACAAACACTACAATTTTATTAATATATATGGAAGATGACACGTATATCAGTTGCATTTTAATTAATTTTTACTTACAACAGGATTATTCAAAAAAAAAAGAAAATCTATTAAAATCTCAAAATTAATTACACATTTCTTACCGGAATTCCGTAATCCGTAAGAAAAACACTACACGTAAATGTGAAAATAAAAAAAAAAAAAAAACAATAATCACCTTTGTAATGGAATATCAAATCACTCGCCAAACTCTCTACGACGGTAACACTCTCACTTGAACGCAACGTTTTCGAAGTTTTTAAAGACTTATAAAATATAATAAAAAGATAAATATCTTTTTATTCTACTATCTATATATATATATATATATATAGCTATAGCTAAGACGCGTCAGCTGCACCGCCTCGAATGCGTTGAAGACTTCGCGCAACCAGTTTATATTATTTCGTTACGCGCTCTAAATACGTTAGGTAGGGTTTATTCTTTAAGATTTTGGACGTTAGTATGAAATTGTGTATTTCACTATTGCATACATATGAAGATCTAGATTTATGTTTGACTTTCAGTTTATCTTTCTGTAAATAGAATATTTTAGAGTTCTCCACATACTCAAATAATATAGCAAATAGTATAATTATCATGATGAATAAGTAGTTGAAATGCAAAAAATGTTGTTAGTTTTTAAGTTCCAAAATTAAGTTCTAAAAGTAAAACCTGACTACTCATAATCACGCTCTAAAAATTATAAAACAAGAAAACTGTTACGTTCTTTCCAAACTGTTCAATATATAAATGATATATTGACTAATTAACACATATACAATACATTTTTAATAATTTAATATATTGAAAAATTGAATATAACAAACTGACTTTCAAAAGGTAAAATATATATAAATTTGAATCCAAATACAAATAATATAATTATTATTTTTTTTTTAATTTACCATTTTTGTCTCCTGGAGGACGCCACAACACAACATACATCCTATAACCAGCTCTCAATTGAGAAATTTCTAACAATACCTCATGGGAACAGATGAGCATACATACATACATACCAGTCAAAATCATAACCCTCCATTATGCTTCGCCGTAGTCGGGTAAAAGGAAATTAAATATAACACGTTAAAAACTGTTTTACAAAAAAGAATTCGTGTTTTAAATGCTTAGCCAACTGAAACTAGTGTAGCTTCATTATTGTTTTATTTTAATTAACTATATCATGTTATATTACAAAAAATATAAATGTTATACATATATATGAGAGAGAGAGAGAGAGAGAGAGAGAGAGAACCTAGTGTTAAGACACTCCATTTTACAATTTGTTTTTGACATTGCATGTTGCGGACCTCAGAGCTACATAGTGTAGTAGTAAGTAGTAATAAAAACATAGTAGAAAGGTTTTTCCACAAATTTAGAATCATTTGCACTGAATTCTCTCAGGGGCATATTTTTTAAATTAGGAAAAAATAGTGTGCATTCGTTTCTTTGATTTAAAATACTTTTAGGGTTCCTTTTAAGCAATAAAGGATCCCTATCAAAATAGTTTCTTATATATCCGTCTGTCTATCTGTATGTCTTTTAAGAGCCTTTATCTCAGAAATGCTTCGAGATGTCGAGTTCAAATTCAAACCATATACCTACTTTGGTTTTACTACATACATATCTAAAAAATCCATTTCACGCTGTATTCACAACACAGTTCAGAAAAAATCTGCAAGCTATACATTTGTGGAAAATACTAAAAAAAATAATACCTTAAATAGTAAAAAACGCATATTTCGACACTGTAAAGTTTCGAATTTTGATCGTGGGCTCGATTCCCGCTCGAGGTAATAAAATTCACTCTAGTGTCAAAGCAAAGAGCTTCCAGAAATCAGCGTAAAATGGAGAACGGAGTGTCATACCACTGCCTAACCTGCTGTATGCGGAATAGTGTGACGCTAATAAATAATATTAATAATTTTCAAAGCATTTTGTATTATGTAAATAGTTTGCACGCATTTAAAACCGACATAATTTCTACTTGCTATGATAATTAACGAATTCTGCAACATAAATTAGATGACGGGCATTCATTAAAATTCGGTTCATTATGAGAATTCGTTATAATTACACGAAATTTTATACTTTCTCGTATCTGAATTACTGTAAATTAATTTGCTTTATAGTTAGGTAGGTAGTTTTTGAAATTGTTCTTGGTAGAGTTTTAATCATCATTTCTGATGGTCTAAGACTGTCATACTATTTGGCTTTAATAACTGTTTTTTTTTTCGCTACTTTAAGTTTCATACTTTATCTTGCATAGCAAAATAGGCAGAGAAAGCTTAGTGTTTTCGTTCTCCACTTTCCACTCGAGTTTGAAAAAACGAAAATTATTTTCCTACTATTTTGTAGGGACGTCCTGAGTTAGTCACGACGACCATTCAGCTTCACGAGGATAGGCAGAGTTAACATAATATTAAGACACTCCGTTCGCCACTCTCTGTCGAATTCTCGAGGCTTTGCGTGTGGATTAACTTACTTTAAGAAAATATGAAATTTTTCACAACCGTTGTATTTCTGGTCACACGCTAGTGCCACTGCGCCATGACAGCAAATATTATTAATTGCATAAAATTTGTTTGAAACATATATATATTTATGATAACTAAAGTAATTAAGAATACTTATACTTATAATATACTTATACTTCTTAAGCGATTGCTGATTTTTTTTTATAAAGTTTAATAAACTTGATTCAAAGGTCAACATTTTATATGAACTTTTGATAATATGTTGCTTAAGGTAATTATTGTAAGAAAATATTATTAAAAAGAAATTAAATACTACAGATAATAAAAAAAATATTTCTCTTAGCTTAGGTAATTGACTTATTTAAGTTTAAAAAATCAAAAACACGCTAAGGGCTTATTCAAACCCATTTGCAAGGTTTTGTTACAAGAAGTTTTATTATAACATAATAAACTCTACTGTTTTACTTGTAAATATTTCATAGTTTAGAATTTATTATCACATCAGTTCGACAATCTGATTTTGTTAATATTTTTTGTTTCTCACTCTGGTAACAAGGGTAAAGCACGGCGTTGAGTTCTTTCACTTATTTAAACTTACCATGCAATGCCTCGAATTTGGCAGGAAGTGGTGAACGGAGTGTCTTAACACCACGTTGCCAGTTCCCTCTGCCTTCCCTGCTTTGTGGCATACAACGTTAAGTAAAACAAACAGTACTTTAAAGTTGCATAGCTTTCGAAGGGCCTATAGCCGCTTGAACAGACGGACATAGTCCTTGAGTCCAGATCGGCAATCGTCACGTGGGGCGCTCTCCAGCTCGACAGACCATCGACATGAAGTAGGTTGTCTGACACTTATGTCTGACATTTATGAATTTCCGTAGTCTCAACGTACTATTGGTCTTTACGCATTAGAATATCACGTGGACTTCAACTTGTCATATTTTATAATATTGACAGAACAATAATAATTGTTTTTAATTGTTGTAATGTTGATAATTCCTTTGCAACCGCAGCCGCTGCTGATAAACAGATAGATAAACGATATTTAAAAGAAATGTAAACAAAGCAAGACGAATATAATTATCTTTTTTTGATGATTTAAAAATGGTAAAGGTAAATGCGATAGGTTGTGGATTCTATTCCCACTCGAGGTAATATTTCATTTTATCACTTTGGTGCCACTGACAGCGTGAAGCTCAAGAAGCTTCACACTGTATCCCGCACTGCTGTGCTATACAGTAGTTAAATTGGGATAAACTAAAAACAAACAATATTGAGTGGCAGTCATATTCAAATTATATTAAATTGTAACTTGTCGTTTTATATACATGAGAAAATTAATTATTGCAATGCCACCTAAAACATTTTAACTTTTTTTTAGATATTTTTCTGTCTAATTGTCGCTGTGTTTTTTCGCTTACTTGTCAGTCCGTAGTGTACGCTTACCTCAGAAACGTCTTTAAAATGATTTTGTATGAATTGAAAAAAAAGGCCTGGAGATTATACAAATACAAATAATTGTAAATTTTTTTTTTAGTTAACTATACCACAAACAAACTATCACTTATAATAAACAAAAGAGATGCCAACAAATCAGTTATAATAAATACATAATACAGTATAAATAGAACGCCTTTCGCCTCGCCTTAGTAACGGTCTGTGTAACTGCAAATCTAACTATAGAGCGATCACGTTTACTTCAAGCAACAGTTATCGATTACATTTTACTTGCTTTTG
Organism: Heliconius aoede; assembly: GCA_037355905.1. Classification (NCBI taxonomy): domain Eukaryota; kingdom Metazoa; phylum Arthropoda; class Insecta; order Lepidoptera; family Nymphalidae; genus Heliconius; species Heliconius aoede. The sequence continues at coordinate 849,206 of JBAIZZ010000023.1, forward strand.
CTTTTTTTCTTTACTTTTTGTAATAGAAAACTTTTTTGTAATTATTTTTTTTTAAATTAAATAGTGTTTTTTTTTGTGGATTTTCAATTATGGTAAATAAATTTATTGGTACCTACTTTAAACTCACGCGGTGATAGGTAGGAGATGGATGTGAAATGTATTTACAAACTTTTAGAGGATTTCACCCTATCTATAAGAGTAAGTAATCACAGGTAATTGCCCAGAGATGGTCGCCGGTTAATGCGTCGGAACTATGGAAAATGTGGAAATCTTAACTAGGACTATGAAATGGAATTTGGATGGACTGGCTACTGGGCTATTGAATGAGACTAACGGACGTCCGCCTTTACAAAAGTCTCAAATTGAATAGTTGGCGGACGGTGACTTGCATCCCACTAGATGGGCCCCCACAAAGCGGAGTAATGCCTCGGGTGCAACATCGGCGTGGTCAGCTAAGGGTGTAGAGAGGTGTGCACCGGTTTTACCATCACGAGGAGCTCGTAAGCGGGTTTCCCCGCTATTACGTGGATTGAGCACTTCCACCCTTTCGAGCATATAGCTCTTGCGCTCCACTCTGCAGGTCAATAAAGTCAAGCCAGAGGCGGGGGATAGATTACAATTCCAGAGGACTCAGGTCCATGGGGTCGCCACACCTCAACAGCTCGCCACAAGCACTCGTTCGATAAATATATGAAATGCCAAGTTGTTTTATCTTACTAGATAGTTTCTTTATTAAATTTATAAATATCGTTTTCAATGTTATATGAGTCAAATGTCAATGTCACTTGCAAAGAAGGCAAAGTACAACAACAGAATTTACACTTAAATCTCTTAGCTATATTTATAACCATTGCACGTTTTTTAATAAATATGTATTGTATTGTATGTATATTAATAAACAAAATTAATAAATACATCAGCTCCATGGTGTGTCCCGCACACAGCAGAGTTGGAAACGGGAACCTAGTGTTAAGACACTCCGTTCCACATTTTCCGTCAAATTTTTCGAAGCATTGTGTGTTAAGTGGCGGAATTCAACGCCAGGTTTTTTGTTAGAGAGAAGAAATAAAAATTCATTCTCTCGTGTGGGGATCGAACCCACAACCGTCGCGTTACAGTCACACCTCTGGACCCTGCGCCATAACTTCAACTTAACTTTCTTATGTTTTTTTAATATATTATATTTAAAATAAATACGAAACTTTTTCCAGAGACAAGATTATTGTGATGACGATTTCCTATGGTCATCATTTGAAGATTTGTATAATATATAATTTCGCTTTCATGAATACTAAACGACACTATAAATAGTGTTTCTCAACGTTACAAATGTTTTTTTTTTAAATGTGAAAATTTTAACAGCGCCGTAACCACAGTTTAACCGAAACTGCGTAACTTTCAAATCGTATATCGGTAACGTTTACAACCCCTGCTTAGATTTTCACGCTATAATATTCTATATTACGTAAACAATAAAGATTATTTTCTCATGTATCAAAACAAAGTTATCTTCATACTCAAGTTGGCACAGCAAAAACATATTTATACTCTTATACATAAGTATTATTTTTGCAAGTGTTGTGTCACTTTACTATGAAACTGGCAGAAACGGGTCCATAATACTTAAGTTAGAAATTGCTTATGACTGTGAGTCATCGGATCATACCACCGACGATTATAAACTGTTTTCATTGTCGGACGAATTTAATATTCAAAATATATTCGATAATATTTAAAAAATGTATTAATATTTTAAAATATGGCTTTAAAATAAACCAATCTGTTAACTGGTTTATTTATGTATACGCCTATTTTCTCATATGAAGACATCTCTATGTATGTCTCATGGTAGAGACATTCTGTGTTAAGTCGCAGTTTGGCATCGTACTGGCCAGTCTCGTGAAAAAAAAATCAAATTTACATCAAATCTACGTTCAACGCAAGAAACGCGACAGGTTGCGCTCTGGTGTCTCTGGTGTCTGCTGCTCTGGTGTCAAGGCAAGCACGGCGTTGAGCTCCATCACTCGACATGAAATTCAGCGGAAAGCGGGCAGCAGAGTGTTTTAACACTAGGCTCCCTGCCTACAGTGTGGACACGGTGTGAAACTGAAAAAAAGCGGTCTCTAACAAATTTATGCGTTTTCGTTTGGAAACGATACTTATAATTTCGTAAGTGTTGCGTGTCATGATGTGCAAGTCGCGAGTAACCGCACGGGCAGTGTGTTTTTTTGAAGCTGTTACAACTCACCTACTACTGTAATACTTTAATGCACTATTTTATTTATTCAATAAACATATCTATATAAAACACTTATAAAAAAAGGAAGACCTTAAGAACTAGAAACCATAAAATAACTCTATTTGTAAACGCTTTAATAAAATAATTCAAATATCTACTTAAGCACTTTCATGTAAAATTTTTGATAAGAAGATGTACCGGTCTATCAAAAAGTTATCAGATTTTATGTAGAGCCAAGTCTATAATTCTACACGCACTTACTCCATTTGCGAGTAAAAACTATATAAACACTAAAATATAATCAAAATTTAAAGCTTGGCCGTTTTTTTATTAAAACAGGATAGAAAACACTAAATTGCATAACAAACAGGATACAGGATAGGATTATAAAATTAACAAACACAAAAGGCGATCCTTGGATGCGATTTCTTCCAGACAACGGAAAGAGGATGCAACGTATAGATAAACATAATTGAATTTAGCTTTATGCATAATGTTTTATAAATATAATGATTTAATATTATAAAAATCAGCTTCACGCTGTATCCCTCGCACAGCTGCTAGGGAGAGGGAACCTAGTGTTAAGACACTCCGTCCATAATTTTCCGTCGAATTCTGGAAGAATTGCGTATTGAGTGCTGGAACTCAATGCCGCGCTTTGCTTCGATACTAGAGAGAAGGAAAGAAAATACTAAGAAATAATAATTCATACCCTCGAGTGGGGATCGAACCCACAACCGTTGTCATTCGACGACAGCCTCTTTTATATTTATAATGATTTAATATTATGCGGTAATTTATTGTAAATTTATTTAACATTTGTACTTTATAGAAAGTATATTGTGAAGTACATACTATAAATTTGTCTTTCGTCATGCTGTGTGCCGATGATGTCGACAGAGTAGTATCTACGTAGAGATTATCTTAATAATAATAATCAGCTCCATGCTGTATCCCGCATCCAGCAGGGTAGGCAGAGTGAACCTCGGCGTTAAGACACTCCGATCCCCACTTTCTGCCGAATTCTGGAGGCATTGCGTGTTGAGTGGCAGAACTCAACGCCGCGCTTCACAATAATTAATTTAATTTTCATTTTGTCCATATTTGGAAAAAGTTATAGATTCAATCCAATGAATCCAATGAAAAAATATGCTGAAAATTAAATTATAATATTATTATCAAAGAAAGCATCTTGTATACACAAATGTACACACGCCGCACATTTGCACATCGCGCTAAGTCAAACTTCTTAGAACAGGAGAAATGAATTATCTGAAATTTTAAACAAGTGCCCATAAGAGAGTAAAAAAATCTGTCATTTTTTTATAGGCAACCACAATATATAATTATTAATATGAAAAAGATATAAGAAAGAGAGACGGGTATAAGAAAGAGAGTTAAATAACTAACTCCATATGTATACTTCAAAGTAGTTATTTCATTGGACGTCGTCGTACAGTGTAAGGAGATCTGGATTTCATTCTCAGTAGCGGAAATTATTATCTTCTTTTTCTCCCTCTAGTGGGAAAACATAGTTTTGGATCTCAGCACGCAATATCTCAAACATTGAAGGTTTTAAGAGAAGAATTAAAGCTGAAAAAAAAGGGAGAAAGATAAATTTTGGCCTCTTTTCTCCTTTTAAAACCGCCTTGTGAAATGCTAAGCAGTTCCTTCTCTAGAAATAAGCTTCCTATTTCAGTATCTCTTACTCTTAATACAATAAAACAAAAAGAGATGAAGATTTCAAAAGATGATATTAAAAAAAACCTACAACGAAATAATCATTTACATATATTGAATGAATACATTTTATAATCCAGGAATAATTATTATACATAAAGCTTATATGAATGTAACATTAAAAATATTTCTTCACAATAAAAAAAAATTATAATGTCCGTAAAAATAAAAAAAATATCGTGGCTACCATTTAGTTTATTAGTGCAAATCGGATTGCGTGCTCATGTGGACTAGTGGCTCGTTGTGCCTTTTGTTTATTTATGTGAACTGAAAGACTAAAACTTCTTTATTCGCTTGTAATAAGAGCTATATTGATATTCTACTTGTTTTTGTTTGATGAAGAGGTTGCAGCAATCGCAAGGATGACTGCTTCTGTGTCGGGCCCTTGTATTGTTAGGAAATTTTTGTTTGATATAATTTTTTTTCTAGTTCTCATTATTTTTTGGGTTGTCACTCTGTGCTTTTTGTGTCTTCTTTTTTTTCGGGTTGATATCGATATTTTTTTAATAAGGAATACTTAAAATAATATTATAACATATATATGATGACTAGTAAAAGAAACTATGCAACAAATTTTGAAATATTGCACTTAAAATTGCATGAAACCAGAAAAAAAAATGAAATTCATTTATTTCACTTTGTTAGAATTAAACCTACAACCAGTTAACCGCTGCGTCATGGCGGCCTCAATACAACATACATTTATAAAAATAAATGTAATTAAAAAAAAAAAAAACAGTCTCCTAAGAAAGTACATTCATAAAATTAAATATGTATACAAAACGCTACACTTCTCAATGAATTAATATTCAGAATGTTCCTACATATATCTCTCGGATTCAATTTGAGTAAATTTCTTCAATAACATGTATTTTGTGAGATTAAAATATTTTTTCATCTCACAACACGCAACACCTCCAAAATTCAGCGGGAAGTAGGATAGGGAGGGTTCTAAGCCTAGGTTCCTTCTACCTACCCTGCTGTGTGCGGGATAGAACGAGAAGCTGAAAACAATATGCTTATGTATATATTAATTATTTTTGTGTTATTTGTGTTAAGCGCAGTTAATGGTGACAGTAGAGGGGGTATGGTTGGTCTGTGGCCAGAAAATCAGATAGAAGAATAGAAAGTACTGAACGGTTTACGTAATGTCGGCGTTTGAGTAAGTATCTTAAGTTACATTTTATAATAGGGGTTAAATAATTGGATTACATATATTTCCTTAATAAATATAAGATAGATAAGATTTTCAGACTAATAGGCTAGTCATAGCGCAGGGGCACTAGCGTTCAACTGTGAATGCAACAGGTTATACGTTCGATTTCCAGTCGAGGAAATGAAATATCTAATCTTTTCATTTCTTCCCTCTGGTAAAGACGCAAAGCGCGGCTTAAGTTCTCACTCTCTTCCTTAATTTAACACGTAACGCTTCCAGAATTCTGTGGAAAGTGGGCAACGGAGGTTCTATCTGCCTACCCTAAAGCAAAAAAAAAGCCTACTAGCCAACGCTATGTTTAAAATTGCATAGTTTTTGCTTGAGAACACATGTGATCGAATACAGACTTTAAAAAGACAAAAAAATATAAAGTACTATTATTAAAGTATTATTACATAAGAGCTGACAAAACAGTTTGTTGTGGTTTGTATAACTGAGAAATGAAACTTGAAATATAATCTTAATTAAATTTTTTCTATTTGATCGCGTTCATCCTGAATTCTAAGTGGAAAATGGACAACATAATGTATTGACACTACATTTTCTGCCTATATGCGAAATGCAACGCGAAGCTGTAAGCAAATATATTTAGATATTAACGATACCTACGCATAATAATGTTTCACTCCCCCGATTGGGAATTGAACTGGTAATCGTCGCCAACCGTCGTCCAGTCGCCCCTACGCCACGTCGACCTCAAAAAATAATGATGATGAAAAGAGAAAATAAATATTTAAAATTAGAAAATAATTGTGAAACCGCTCTGCAATTTAGTTGGGGCAACTCGTGGAGTGTGAAGCCGAATGCTCGGAACGCCTCCTTTCACCTGCACCTATGAAAGCCGCGCTTGAACCGCATTTGAAAATTGCACACGGTCGTGGATGTCATTTTTATTTTAATTATCTTTGCAAGTGTATAGTGTGATAAAAAATGCATTATATTAGTAGCCCAGTCGACGGTATTGCTGTCAAGTAGTCGCGTCGATAGTTTTATATTTTCAAATAAAACATATTTAGGCTCTATATATGATACATATCTAAAAATTCTGGAAAATCTGGAGCGTAAGTTCGATTCCCACTCGGTGGAAGAAATCTTTATTATTCTCAATCATAATACTAAGTTACTAGCTAAAAAAAATACAATTCGAATATATACATAATTATTACATCGGGTCTTTGATAGTAGATCTAATAAATCTTTATAATAAACTTTTATAATTATTGTTTTTTATAATTTTTACTTAGCTTCACGGTGTATTCTTCACACAGCAGAGTAGGCAAAGGGTACCTAGTGTTAATACACTCTTTTCCCCACTTTTCGCCGAATTCTGAAAGCCTGGAAGCAGAGCGAAGAATATAAATTTAAATAAATATTTCACTTCCTCGAGTGGGGATCGAACCCACAATCAGTCGATTTTACTGTCACACTTTTATACCGCTGTGCCACAGGCCATTATAATTAAGTCATGCTCATTTACGGGCGAATGACGAACAACGTCAAATAATAATTCATATAATATTCCGTTCCCCTCGATCCAACGGTACGTATAATACATGTAGTATTATTGATAATGGCAATCAAACGGAAATTTGATACAAATGACCGTCACACGAGTACAATGCAATGAGCACAGTCAAGCGGAAAGTGACTCAAACGAAGCATAAAAACCATTTAGGTGGATTGCTTTGTGCATTTCCATTTGTAGGAGAGAATTTAATTTGACTAACCTGAATTATGATGTCTGTCTGGTGCTGCTGCTCTCGTTGCCGTTGTAATGTATTATACAGTTTACCGTAATATATTGTGGAATATTATTTTTTTAGGCTCAAGTTCCCTACATATAACAGGGTAAGTGGAGGGAACCTGATGTTAAGACACTGTTCTTCAGATAATACCGGAAATAAATTAAATATATATAATGGTTTCCCCAAGTGGAGATCGAATCCACAACCAGTGCGTCACAGTCACATACTTGTGCACCTGGGCCATGACTGATCTCAACATATATTTCCATATTAAATAGTTGATATTACAATGCGGTCTTTCTTATATAAATAGTAAAAAAAAATAAAAATATAATACAATTTATCTATTGACAACGCTGACCTATTTTGCTGCCTTTGAGGTGAAGTATGTTTAAAACTCCATTCTAAATTACTGAGCTTTTTTCGTTTTATTTATTTCGCTTAATCTAATATTCTAGCTTTTTTGTCTACGTTTAGACTACGTTTAGACCCTCGAAATTCCAAAAACCTAGTATTCAAATCCCGATACGCCTCCAATTAATGTTTATATTAAATTATGAAAAAACAATCCTAAGTGTCGAATAGCATACACATTTTATAATTTTTTGTATTTTTAGTACAAATTGTAGAAGTAAAACTTATAAAAGTTTATATGTTCCATCAAATTATAAAATGAAAATAAAATTAAAATAAAAGTATTTAACGTTTTTATTTAATCGCTCTGATCTTGATGTAAAGATCTTGTTGAGTTCAGCTAAATAACACGCAGAATTTGGCGGTAAGTGTGGAGCGGAGTGTTTAACACTAGGCTCCCTCCACCTACCCTGCAACATGCGGGATACAGCGTGAAACTTAAAAAAAAATGAATCAGATCACTCAATAGTCTTGAGACTTCTTATTAGGCCTATTAAGTAACCTTGCATTGTATGGATCTATATCCCGTGGGCTCCATTGTCTCTATGCAAATAAAAAATATATGAGACCCGGCGTCTGAATACCGTTTCGTATCAATATGAAGTACGTGACATATTTTTGAAATATGTAAGGAAGATCTTTCATCGATAGAATTGTGTAGGTCTTCGTTACGGTCTTTTGAGAATTTATTACTTTGCCCACCGTTCTATTACTTTTTATTATGTGACGTTTTTTTTTTTTTCTGAAGGTACAAATGAGGCTAGTTGTTTTTTTTTTAGGTTCACGCTGTATCTCGCAGATAGTAAGGCAGGCATAGGGAATATGATAATACACTTACGTTCCCCGCTTTTTGCCAAATTCTTAAAGTGTTGCATGATGAGTGGAGTGGAAGGGGAAATATTAAATATTTGATTCTCCTGAATGGGAATCGAACGCACTACTATCGTGCTTGCAATCGCACGCTTGCACCCATAACGATCTCAACCTTACTTTTTTTATTTTTATTATTCGTAATATATCAAAAATGTTAGCTTTATTATTTTCCGCACTATTATTATCATTTGTATGCGTAAAGCTTAATGGCGTCATACAGTGACGGCTCTCTGGAGTTTGTTTTCTCGAGAGAATTTCCTTATCCATTGATTGAATAGTAAAGATATTTTGAAACTCTATGTTTAACTAACTGTAGGGTCCATTCTATTTTCGTGCAGAAGTCAATATGATATATTTTTCTTTTCTTATTATAATTTTTTTTTTGCTTCACCTGTTAATATTTAAAAAATGTAAAAAAAATCTTAAAATGTAAAAGAATATTATTTAAAAAAAATTGAAATAAAACTCCGTATAGAGATTGTATTTTTTTTTATTCAGATGTAAAAAAAGGTTACAGGAACTTTCTTATGAAACGAAACGGCGTATCGAGATCATGTTATATTTTATATAGTTAGTGTTTTTTATACAATATTAGTTTAGCACAAAAATTACATACAAATCAAATACATATACTCGTATGTCTACAAAATATAATCATAACATAAACAATAAACATAATATACGATTTCTTTAGAAATTTCTGGAAAAATATCTTTTTTTTATCTTCACGCACATAGCAGGGTGGGTGGGAATAGAGAAACTGAAGGTATAGTGTATTGAGTGGCAGAACTCAACGCCGCACGTCACCAGAGCGAGAAAATAAAAATGTTAAATGTTTCAAGGAAAAATCTGGATTCTATATTCTAATAATATATATGATTCGAAATTCTGGATCCCATAATCTCTGGATTCCGTATTTTCTTTCAGCTCTCTTTCACCAACTGTCAGTAGTTAGAATTAACTTTAACTAACAATTAAGAAATACACAATATGAGTCACAATCATAATTTGTCAAAAAAATCAGGTACTGTTGATAGATATTGATTTAATATTTTTTTATAAAACTAAAAAAAAATAAAAAAGAAATAGCTTATAATAATATTTTTAGCTTCACGCTGTATCCCGCTTATCTTAAGCAGAGAAAGCTTGTGTTTAGATACTCTGTTCCCATTAAGCCTATATATAGGTTTAGCTTTGTCCCGTTGCCAGAACGAGGAAATTAAAATAATAATTATTTTATTTCCTTGAGCGGGAATCAAACTCACCAATTATCGTCTTTGTAGTTGCACAAAGCAGGATACAGTTAAAACACTCTGTTCCTCATTTTCTGCCGAATTCTGGAGGCATTGCGTGTTGAGCGACAGAACTCAACACCGCGCTTTGCTTCGACACCAGAGTGATGAAATGGAAATATTTCACTTCCTCGATTGGAGGTCGAACTTAAAACCGTCGTGTTACAGTCACACCCTTGTGCCGCTGCGCCACGACGACCTCAAGTAATCAATTTTCTATATATTTAAATTAATTTTAATTCTTAACCATTGATGAAAAGTACACACAATGTATATACAACATAAGTAAAAAATTGTATAATTATATATATTGGTATTATTATTTTAACAAAACGTTAAGAAGCAGAGGTAAAAAAAAATGTACACATTTCTTAAGAACTGAATGAGTTATACCACATAAAACAGAAATTTAATTGTTAGATATTAAGATATTATTAAAGAATTATATTTAAATATCTCGTATATATATATAGGCTATACATAAAAATGTTTATCTGTTACTTTCAAAATTTTATATGCGCCTTGAGGTCCTTCATCTAAGTCATCTTGTCTATGAAGTGATCGACAGGAGTGGGTGCGAGTAAGCATGTCGTATGAGGAGTTCTTAGTGAGACGTACAGTACTCTTGTGACGTGTTCGCTTCACTTCCGGTTTTAATTCCGTTTCGTAGAACTTCCGTTCTTCTAGTTGCAGCCATTTTGAATTGAGCAGAAGCTTTTTTGTCCATTCATCTGAAAATATATATAAAAATAAATAAATGTAAGACGATTTATTTTAAACGTATAATTAATTACGTTATGTATATATAAATTGAATATAAGGCACATTGTTGTGAATCTTGTCTAGTGTTTTTTGCTTTAGAATTGTAAAGTAATTGTTAATTATTAATCTATCTTGCAAGTTTTCAAAAAATATTGGCTCTGTTTTTTTAACTTCATGCTTTATTTCGTATGTACCATATAAAACATTCCATTTTCTGATTTTCAACACATTGAGTGGGAATCGAACCCACCACCGTCGCGTCTATGACACTGAGTCTCAATTTACTTGATTACTTAAAATATTATATAAAACACCCACCATTAAGATCTTTCATAGCGCCTGCCTTACCACCATATTCGTAAGGTAAACCCTCAGGAGGAAAGTAATCACTGCTCATGGCGTTGATTTCTTCAGCATCCGAGTGCAAGTGAACGATCTTGCGTCGCCACGGATACAGTCCAAGGTGTAACAGCACCAGAGACATTGTCTTTAAGCGATACGTATTTATTATGTGCACTTCGGAAAACTTGATAGGGTAGGCTGACTGAAAATAAAATGGAGAAATAAATTAGTAAACATTTTTATCTGTGTTCTAAAGGATTTTTTGAGAAAATTAAAAAATATATCAATATTTTAAATGAAGCTATAATTGGACCGCTTGTTTGTGATCAAGAACGTGTAAACTATATCAAAATATTCATAAATATAAATGTACGTGATTAATCCAGTTAAAGAGTTTCATTAAATAGCAATATTTAATTTTTCATATTCAAATACTTATAATAACCAATTTATTTAAAAAAATCAGCTTCACGCTGTATCCCGCAGTAGGGTAGGTAGATTGAACCTAGTGCTAGGACACTCCGTTCCCCACTGTCTGGTCCTAAATTTCTGAAAGCATGTCATGTTGAGTGGCAGAACTCAACGGCGTGCTTTCCCTCAACACCAGAGCGAAGAAATGGATATATAAACGTAAATAAATATTTCGCTTCCTCGAGTCAATGTATGCAGAAAGACTATTTACAAAATCAGATTGCGTCTACTGTAATATTTTAAAATTTAAAAATACGTCATTATTGTTGACGTCACCAATAATTAAATTATATTATTTATTTATATCAGTAATTTAAAGTGTTCAAAGAAAATACTTAAGTTATTTTGCGCTGCTACATCTAAAACTTTAAAATATAATTATCTACGCTACAAATTTTGATGAAGATTGAATATAACTCGCCTATGAAAAACTTTTAGCAATGACGAAAGCTTATTGAAACTTTAGTTAACGAAATTTAAACTTTGCTTTTAAAGTTGGAGACCATCGTGGTACAGTGTGTACTAACTAAAAACTAAATAAGATGGTTGTTAAATATGGTGATTGGTGAGATAAAGATAAAGATAAATATAGAGATAAAGATTAATAAGATATTACTTAAATGATTTTTATTTCCTTTGATTTGATTTGGTATGACGAAACACGGCGTTGAAATTTACCACTCGACTTATATCTTGATTTCGTGTGGAAAACATAGAAAGGAATATTTTGACACTAGATTATCAGAGCCTACGTTGAGTGCTTCCAAAGTTACCTTCATACACCAAACGAAGTCCTTCCAATAGGAGCCCCGGAAATGGTTTTTAAGATGAGACGGTTGTAAGTCACTGACATCTATAAATACGATCTCGTCGCCGGGTGTGGGGTCTTCTCGAAGTCTGAAATTACAAAGAAAATATATATATATATATTAATAGTTCTCTACGGAGGTGTCGGTTCACATCCGGGAAACAGTATTGATGATATTAGTTACTAGTAGTTTCTACTAGTTACTTCACGCTCTATCCCGCACATAGCAGGGTAGATCGAGGGAACCCGGGAACCTGTTTTTAAAGTGTATATTTAAAAAAATCAGATTCACGCTGTACCTCGCATACAGCTGAGTAGACAGAGGGAACTTAATGTTAAGACTTTCCTTTTCGCCATCATTGCGTGTTGAGTGGTGGCGCTCAACACCGCGTTTTGGCTTAAGTAGCTCTGGTGTCGAGGCAAAGAGCGGCGTTGAGTTCCGTCACTCAACATGCAATGCCACTAGAATTTGGCGGAAAGTGAGAACGTGTGTGGGATACAGCGTGAAGCTGATTTAATTTATTTTTTTTAATAATTATAATCGTTGCAGAATTATTATTGAATATAAATAATAATAATAATAAATAATCAATCATAACAAACGGTACCAGGCGTGCATAAGTTGTTAGTAGCGCACAGAGGGACTGCTCACATCTATCTATATTTGTACTTACATAATACACGACTACACTCTAATGAATGAGAAATCAATGAAAACACAATGTGGGCGCGATGTTCACGTTAGCTATGCGGTTGTAGTACACAAGATTTTAATTACCAGGACGTCATGAATAGTGCAGTAGTTTACGTTGTGGGTTGTTTCTATGTTTGTATTTGAGTTAGGTATGTTATATTTTGTGATATCAATCACTGAATGTGATTTTCCCACTTTCCAGTGGCTGATTGAGCTGATATTTGGGTTACGAGTTCGGTTCTGGTGATGGAAAGTCGGGATCAGAGTATCTTGACACTTACCCGCTTTATGCGGGATGCAGCGTGAAGTTTATTTACTATATCACTCTTTAATATTCTTACATTTTGACAAATTAACAAACATTAGAATTTAATCTGAATGAGAAAACAATACGTATTCAATTTACATTATTTCTTATGCAGTAATACATTATAATACACGCTGACCTTATATCCAAGATCATCAGCCACCGGGCCAGCAAGGCCTTTGAAGAGAGCGGCCGCTCCTGCGCAGTGGGTGCGGGTAGTCTCACTATTGTCATTCGCTTCCCACTCATTGAGCGTGCTCTAAGAGGTACTATATACCTGTTATAAATAAAACTGTATGATAAAGGCCAGTAGTGAATGTAAATACTCATAAATATACTTTAGGCGTTTAAATTCTCTTGCTCTGGTGTCGAAGCAGAGTTGAGTTTCGCCTCTCAACACCCAATGCCTCCTCAAAGTCTCCATTCCACTCTCCGTCAAAGTTGGATTTGATGGAAAGTGGGGTATGGAAGTGTCTTAATAGGGAACGGAGTGTCTTAACACTAGGTTTTAATTTTTTCTAGATAGATACAACGTGAAGTTAGAATTTTTTTATCGAATGTCACTAAAATTAATCAATTAAAATGAAGTATTTTATTTATTAGGCATTCACTGCTCGCTTTGATGAATGTGGAAGATGCTTGAGGTGTTTTTTCTAAAAACATTTTTTCGAAAGGATTTTTTAAAACTCTTCTACCGTCCACCACCGAAACAAAGTTACGGGCGACTACGACTAGTGTCCATAAGACACTAATATTATGAAATTTTTTTACAAAATTTTAGTTAGTCATAACGTTGAAATATTTTTGTTTATGGCTGCGTAATAAGATTTAATCTATCTATAACTTTTAGTGACAGTAATAAAAAACACAGTAATTTACTTATCGCCGTATTAAATTTCTACAAAAAGACTACTACTTCTATAATAATTATTAGAAGACATACACATCTTGACAGCTAGATAAAATATCTTCATCATCAGGGTGTCTCTTGTGCCACAAATCCGTCAATCCTCCAGGACCTCGAGCCACGTAGTACTTTCTTGCCCTTTTAGCTGCATCTATCTCAATGCCACTGCTGGTCGCGTGAAAAATATTTAAAATTGCTATTTCTTCGTCTGATGTGGATATGGTTAGGTTATCGCGGGCCCATCGTTCACCAAACGACGCTGCCGGAGACATCCTGAACCTGGAAAAAATAGAATAGAATATATGAAGTCAGGAGCACAGGGGCATAGGTGTGTGACTGTCAACGTGGTTGTGGGTTCGATTCCCACTCGAGCAAATGAGTTATTTAGGTAACATTTTTATTGCCTCTCTCTAATAAAGAGGCAAAGCGCGCTGTTGAATTCCGCCAACCAATTAAAACGAAGCTGTTATAGTAACAAAACTTCTTAGGTACCATTTATATAACATATATGAATAGTATGTATGTAAGTTCTGCAATATCTATGTAATATTCACAGCATATGGTTCGACGAACTGAATATTACTTATATTACTTAGATGTTGACGCGTCTTTTCCCAATGCGGTAGAAATATATCCGCGTAAAATGTTTTTCGTGATAACTGTACTTGAAAACTTATAGTCTTATGACGTAAGATAAAGCGATCGTGTAATTTTTCTTTATTATTATTTAACCTATTTCCCTTGACTTTAGTATCGTAGGGGCACCAGCGCGCGACTGTTAATACGAAGGTTGTGGGTTCGATTACTTTTCGGGGGAATGAAATATGTAATATTTTCATATGCTCGCTCTAGTAACAAGAAAAAGCGCGGCATTGTGTTTCGCCATGTATTATGCAAAAATTCGAGAAGAAGAAAAGAAGAGAGAAGAAGAGGTGGAAATATATTACAATATAACAATATAAGCAAGCGCTGTAACGCTTCATCTTTTGTTTTGTACTAAACACGCTATTTCCAATCTTTTACGCGAAAGAGGTTCGAAGTACAAGATGTACTTCTTTTTCATTTTAGATGTTTTAGATATAAGCTGTAAAGGGGGAGCTTTAGTGTATCATCATATATCTATGTATATTTATATTTTAAACCTGTGATAGTGGTTTTAGAATTTTATATAATAACAGGTAGGCAGAGGGAACCTGTTTCCACCAAGACATCTCCTTTCCCCATTGAACGCAACATTACCAAAGGGAGGACATAAAAAATATTAAATATTACACTCTTTAAATGGGAATAGAACCCACAACTATCGTGTAAACACGATCACACGCCTACCACGACGGTTCCCATATACGTAAATAAATATAACTTATAGACTAGAATATACTTTATTTTATTATTTGTTTTTTTTTTGTATGGAAAAGGACAAGGCAAACGAGCGTTCGGGTCAACTGATGGTAAGAGATCACCGCCGCCCACGATCCCGTGCAAGACATTAATTTACATTGTATTAAGTAATAAAATAATGCATACTTTGTGATAAACCACAACATTAGGTTACTTCCTATAATATTTATTAGGTGTTTTTCGCCAATTGAACGCTCGATCGATAAAGAAATGTCCTTGACATGTCAGATATTTTCTTATTTTTCATTGTTTATTAACGCGTAAAGTCGACAGGTGATGTAGGAATAAGAGGAGATTTTTTACTACCTTTGCTTAAGATGACCTTCGTAGTACAATAATAGTGAACAAGAATTTAATATAAACATTGTACAAACTAAGTACTGTAATGGAGGCCAGTCATGTCGCAGGGGCACTAGTGTGGGATTCTAAATGACTGGTTGTGGGTTCGATCACCACTCTAGGAAATGAAGTATTTGATATTTACATTACATCGCTCTGGTGTCGAGGCAGAGCACAGCATTGAGATCCGCTACTAAATACACAATCCAGAATTCGGCAGAGAATTGGAAGCGGAGTGTCTTAAAACTAGATAGATACTCTCTACCATCTCTGTTGTATGCAGAATACAGCGTGAATCAGAAAAAAAAAGAAGAATTATTCACCAAATTTGCATTCACACAATTGTCACGGCACACAAAACAAAGGTTTTTGTCTCATGACAGTTCAAGTCAAATGCCACTCAGTCCTATCACGTTTATCCTTGACATTATACTCTAAGTTGTGATAGGCAATAGTTCAAGTAAGAGGTGCTTTGGTTAGATTGAAATTTGATGTCTTACCATCACATATTTTTATTTACTGAGGTGTTAAATAAGTTATTTTAAAAAGGCTTTCAATTTTATGATGGCAGTCACGACTGGCGTACGGTAATGGTATATTACCCAATTAATTCCTTAACTGCTATAACGGCAGATAAGACGAGCTTACTCTTGATAAGCTCATATAGTACATAGTCATATACTATAATCCACAATAGATATCAGTTACATACTGTGTCCTTGAGAGATAAACTTTTTCAACAATGCACGGCATTTAATAGCTATGTACACATATATATGGTAAAATATACCGCTTTAAGTTGTTATCATAGCGAGAACATGAACATATAAAATATTACATTTTCTCGAGTGGGAATCAAACCGAAAACCCACCTGCGCTACGACTGTCTTCTATTATTATTAGTATGTCGAAAATTTATCAAATAGAGAACTAAATCAATTATCGTAATATCTTAATCCGTATTTGATGTGTGAATTTCCTAAATGAGAAAATTTTTGTAAGATTCTGAGAGACAGAGAGAGAGAAAATAGTAAATTTTTTCCGTCTTTTCTTAAAACTTTGTAAATATAAACATGTAAAAAATTATTGAGAGTAACAATATTAAAAAAAAATAAGATAGGATGACTTTACAACAGTGTTTTACAGTGAAAACATTTTATAAAAGTCACGCCATTTAAATCATAATGTCTCGAAATTAAACGAATAGGAAACGAATGTCTCAATTATTTTCCCTCTGCCTATACGCGGGATACAGCGTGAAACGAGAGAAACTTTGCGTGATCCGTTCGTTACGTTCTATATCTATAAATAGATATTTTTAGTTTTGAAATAAAGCGCTAACATTCGTGAGAAAAAAAACCATGTTTTTACAATCAATTATAGTATGTATTTGCTCACTCTAGCGTGTATATTGTATATAACATTAAAAAACCAATAAGGAAGTTGCCTAAGAATGAATATAGCACACGATTTTATATATTTTTTTTGTTAATAGTTACTATTGAGAATTTTTAAAGTGTATTCTTATTTGAATTTTTTATATTTAGACATGTTTACTACTTTAGGTAGTCGTGGTTCAGTGGGTACCGGCCCCATTTGAAGGTTCGATTCTCACTCTACGGATTATTATTAATATATTTTTATTTTTCCGCTATTGGTGTAAATTTACACCACTCAACGAGCAATGTTTCGAGAATTCGGCAGAAAGTGGAGAATAGGGTGTCTTAAAAGGTTAGGTTCTCTCTGTCTATCCTGAGGTGCGGGAGGATCGAAGCTGATTGAAGCTGATTTACTACTTTAGACTCTTAATTTGACGTTTTACTTTTGAATTAGTCTGCAACGTAACAGTGATCTTATTAAAAATCGAATCTATACATTGACTTAGTTAACCGACGACAAAATGGGACTTCGCCCACGGTCCCACATTATATATTCTATATTTGTGAGGATGAGAAGACGATACTGAAAGTAGTACCTGTGATACGACTCCCATCAAGATACAATTAGTGGAGTCATTATGGCTTTTTGAGGGTGTCAATCAAATTGATTGCTGTAAATAAATAATAGATATTGTTAAAAAAAGCTATGGATATTCAATAGTTACATTATAGTTATAAATACAGGCGGCAAGCTAGATAGAAGGAATTTAGTGTTAATACACTCCCTGCCCCATTTTCCGCAGAATTCTGGAGGTGTGTTGAATGGTAGAAATCAACGCCGCGCTTTGCCTCGGCACCAGAGCGATGAAAATAGAAACATTAAATGTTTAATTTCCTCGAGTGTGAATCGAACCCACAACTTATTGTTTTTACAGTCACACTTTACGTCCTGGCGCCACAGATGGTCTCTGTAGGGACTGAAAGTTCTTTATTACTTTTAGATTTAAGATGAAAGAAAAATATTTTATACTTTATAATCTAGCGAAGTGGAGCAATCTCCAGTGTATAAGGCCGTTTCAATTTGCAAGGCGATTTCCTGCATTGCGATAGGTTTTCTTCGAATCCTTCTTTGTAGTGAATAATTATAAAATATAACTTGTGTGTTTTATTATACTAACTTTATAGTTTGCCTTATCCTGACAAAAATAAATTTAAAAATTATATTTCTAAATTTACATAAAATCATCCTAAGGCCTAAACAGAGGGATTTTTCTATTATTCTATTTCATCTAATCTCCAACTTTTGCGTAATTTTTAGGACATTTTTAACTTTCTGAACTCAACTCCGCGTTTTTTTTATCAGAGAGAAAATAATTTAAATATAAAAGATGGAATGATGTTAGTGAAGACATACAAGTGTATAAGCATTCCATGTTGAGTATAACTAAATATTTTCTATGATTTTCACTTCCACATAAGTACTAAAGACCCCTCGTGTTAATAATTAATATACCCGTCCCCCTACTAGGACATCCTAGTAGGGGAACTAGAAGATATTAATTATTTTAATTTGTTTACTCTTGCATATTACTTAATTTGAATGCTCACTTACGTCAATGTCACAGGCATACATTAAATATATTATGTCACTGTTGTTTACATTTACAAATCGTACCATAATAAATATTAGCAGTTTCGCGCTTTTAAAGTTAAAATATTCTTATATAAAGAAAAATCAAAGGTTGGTCAAGTTCCGGTCTGATCATGCTAAAGGTTTGTTTTCAGCTTCACGCTGTATCCCGCATAGCAAGATAGGCAGAGTGAGCTTAGCGAGAAAACATTCCGCTCCCTTCTTTTTGCCAAATTTAATTTCCTCGGGTGGTAATCGAACCCGTAACCTGTTGCGTTTGCAGATACATGCAAAAAATAAATTATTTTTCTTATAGTATATTCCTACTTTAGGTATGAGTATATCTTATTTGGCATAGTTATAAAAAATCATCCGATTGGTCTCTCCCTCCGACATGTGTCTACATACATACATAAGTTGACAAACACAATACACTTCTTTGTGTTACGTAATCGGGTAAACAGCCATTAAAATTGATATATCTCGTGTGTCACTCACATAACAATGTCCTGTTTATTCATAAATCTAAATATAAGAACAGCCTAGCTTAACTCAAGAGGTTTCCCCTAAGATATCAAAGCCTTTTATATGAGAAACCCTCGACATATATTAAGATTTTCAATATCGCACAACAGAATATTGCGAAACCCGTAAAATGTATATAGAGGACGTTGTCGTTATGACACGTTATATTAAAATATATGTCGCTTACGGCTATGGCTTGGTATTTCTAGC
Organism: Heliconius aoede; assembly: GCA_037355905.1. Lineage (NCBI taxonomy): Eukaryota > Metazoa > Arthropoda > Insecta > Lepidoptera > Nymphalidae > Heliconius > Heliconius aoede. The sequence goes on from JBAIZZ010000023.1 coordinate 868,500, forward strand.
AAATTTTGTCGCATTTTGAACTAAATCTCTGTAGGAATTCTTTGTACATTAAAATAGGATATTATTATGAATATAATAACGTAAATGTAATTAATATATTAAATCTTTTTTGATATATAAGTCTTGGTATATAAGTAAGCTGAGTGTACTATTTTCAGGATTGTAAGTCAACAGGAAACTTAAGTTATCTGTCATTTAAAATAATTTAGCCGGATCCCATCATCAGAACTTAACCAAACTCCCATCAGACTATAAGAATCATTGAAATTGGTTAGCGTAATAGCTTATTCGTCCACTTATCACGAAGATACTAAATGAAAATTTAAGACTTATGTGATTTGTCATGGAGTTGTTATCCATGAGAAAAGAAAGAAGAAATTTCAGCATTTCATATAAAATTATTTTTTCTGTGCTCTAAAGGACCGTAGTCTTAAATATTTCGTGTAAATTTCAGTTTGATACGTCTACGCGAATAATAAAATCTTAAAAACACCTTAAATTATAATCGAAAGTAAAATCATTTATACAGAAAGACATAATTGACGGATGACCATAAGAGTGAAAAAAACCAATTTAACAACTGGGTCCGATGAGCGGTGCGGACTCAATGACACTTTACTACCTATAGACAGTTTAATCAAAGGAAAATATTTTAAGTTTGTAAGAGAATTTATCAATGTTGACAAAAAAATTGGTCCTTTTTGTTAATAAAAAGGATTAATTTTAGTGATAAACTAATGTAATCATTCATATTAATAAATATGAAATTTTTCATTATTTTTCCATAACATTAAAAAAAGAACAATTAAAATATATTAATACTTTAGAAACCTTGAAAAATGTGATAGAATTACATTTAAACATGGTTTCATGTATGGGAAAAATCGTGCCTCCATTTTAGTCGCAATTAGAAACTCGTTAAGTGCGTGTTACACGTTGAAATAAAACTTGCCATAACCGTGTGTAAATGTTTATAAATTGCTTCTAATTAGATTGAATGTTCAAATAAAATACCAATGAATGTAAATCGAATATGCTCGATATGAGAGAGTGTCTTAACACTAGCCTTCCTCTGCTTACCTTAATAAAAAATACACATAAAAAAAAATAAGAAAAGATATGCTCGATGAAGAGTGAGTGACTTAAAATGAATGAATTTAAAGTAAAAGCTGTTTATACTCTTCATGAAAGAACAAAAGAAAGAAAAGAACATTTTTGATTATAATCATTTGAAATTCTAATTTAACTTTAGCATTCTACTTTACACCCAGCGGTATCGCCAGAGAGAATGGAGCGCCAAAACTTGCGATTTCAGCATATTTCTTTCACCTGGTACACTTTAATTATTATTGTATTAACTTTACAGAGGCAAAAGGGTGTGACTGTAACGCGACGGTTGTGGGTTCGATCCCCACTCGAAGAAGTGAAATATTTATTTACATTTATACTTTCATTTTTTCGCTCTGGTGTCGAGGCAAAGCGCGGCGTGGAGAACGGAGTATCTTAACACTGGGTTCCCTAGGGTACGCCCCTGCTGTGTGCGGGATACAGCGTGAAGCTGAATATGTCAAGTTTACAAAATAAAAAATCTACAAAATCAATAAGTGGTATTTTAAAAGAGAGAGATATAGAGATTTCAGATTTTTTTTAAAACATTCGATCGTCAATTTAGCTTTTTAGAAACAGAATATTATTGTAATGTGAAAACTGACAAGAACTAAAGCTTAATAGATCAATTGATGTCAATTCCAGAGTATTTATATTTAAACTTATCATTATATATTAACATATTTTATCATGTCTCAACGTCGTGACAGTAAAAAAGGATATGTAAATAATAATTTATTGTCCTGCATATTGCAAACGGAAAGTATGGGCTTAAAATTTTTATAGATAAGTAGCGACCAACACGAGGCTTAATCAAACATTTTTTTAATTAAATAAAAAACTAATTATGAACATGCTGTAATCCTGTTAAATTTCATATAAATCTGTTTTTTAGCTTTTATGTCATAGTAGAGCAAGCATCCAATCTCACAAATTTTCATATTAGTAGGATAGATTAGGATAAGATATTAATTATAATTAAATGAGGTTAAAATTGTTCACTTGAAAGTAAACAAACATCCATTCTCACAAGCTTTTATAATATTAATAGGATAGATAAGGATTAGTTATCTAGGGCTAAATTATCTATTATCTATTTCTTTACCTATTTCTTTTAGTTATCTATTCCTTTTTTTCTTAGACCTATTGTTTTGATCGCTATCAGTGCGGGCTATGCTGTTCACGCTGTTCAATTTAATAATATTTAGTCTGTATGTAGGTTTAATCATTGATTTTTGTTTATATATTTGATTATAATGTAAAATTTTGGCTGGAAATAAAAAAAAATACGTGAGAGATAAAAAATGGTTAATCTTAAAATAGACAGACTATAATATTTGAATTATGCACTAACTATATTTTACCTACAACTAACTACAGGTATAGATAGAATTTTAAGAGAAAACGCGGGGGATACCCGAATACTGTACAATAAATAAAAAAAAAATATTGACTTATTATTTGTTTCTCGAGTCATCCAAACTGTCACATCCAATGAAGGACGCACAAAGAGAATGACTCACTTCAAAGAGAACCTAATGTTTCATGAAAAACCGTTATTTTTCACAAACACGACTCTTGCGTGTGAGTGGAAGTCAGTGACATTTGCAGAACTATAGTCGATGTCATGTCATTCGCAGCTAAACCGTTATAAAGTAATTATGAAGGATAATATTATAAAGTTTTGGATATATTATTATGCAATTTTACGATTTACCGTTATTTATGTAAATTAATAAATTAGTATTTAGAGCCATAGTATTAAGGGAATTACCGTTTATTTTCACATTTTAATTAGAAATAGTGAATTAAATGTTGCTAGAAGAAAGAGCGTCATATTTTGTTCAACAGAGCCGAGAAATGAAAATAATTCATAAACGAAACAAGGTGCGGGCTCGATTCCTACTCGAAGAAATAAAATGTTAAATATTAATTATTTTCGCTCTAGTAGCGAGACAAAGCATGGCATTGAACCCCACCACTCATCAACCAATCCCTCCAGATGTGAGGAAGGGAAGTAGAATTTAAACAGAGTGACACAAGGTTCCCAAGTTCCCTGTGCCAGCCCTGCTATGCGCAGGATACAGCGTAAAGGTAAAAAAAAATATTCGATGTAAATTATCTACTATCGTCTAAATATTTAAATTCTTAATGTTATTCAACGTACATCAGAACTTACAACAAAATATATTACAAACATTTGAAGCCGTGGCGCAGTGGTCAAGGGTATCGCCCGTAAACGCGACGATTGTAGATTCGATTCCCACTCGAAGAAGTGAAATATTTCTTAACGTTTATATTTCCATTTTTCTTCACTCTGGTGTCGAGGCAAAGCATGCAATGCCTCCAGAATTCGGCAGAAAGTGGGGAACGGAGTGTCTTAACACCGAGGTTCCCTCTGTCTACTCTGCTGTGTGCGGGATACAGCGTGAAAAAAAAAATACTACAGTTTACTTTGAATAATAATAAAGGGTTAAAAACCCTTTGTGATTTCAGTGCCAATGCTGTATTGTGATAGCACTGTTGTCTTACAATTAATACGATCTAATTGAGCTGAGTATGTTATTAAGCATGATATGCGGTTCCATATAATTTTCAGGGCAATAAATATATTAATATAGTTAATATTATGTTATTATTGTACTCCTTTGTAGATATATCATTTAGGGCAGTAAATTATTTGGATTTCACACAAAGTATGTCGTATAAGATATATATAATATACATTTATTATGAAAACTCCCTCTTTTTCCCGTACTGCCCATTTCCCTAAATTAGCAAAACGAACCGGGGAACGATATGTATATATACTAAGTCTTTTTACTCGCTTCACGAAACGTAAAGTATTATACTACTGTGTTAAATATTTATTAAGAAATTATTAATCAAAATATTGTAAATTTAAAAGAACATATTTTCTTATTTAAGTTTCCTTTACAAAATATGTGTTTTAACTTAGAATATATACGAAATAAATTAATTGTAAGTATTAGAAGAAAAACGTAGTAGGAATTGCCTTGAGATTAGACTGCCTCACTGGGACAGTCTTTAAACTCATAAAGTCATATATGTTGACATTATTAAACAAAGTGTCAAAATAATTTTTAATTATTTCACATGATTAAATACACCAATTATGTATTCTGAAAGTTAAATAACATTAAAGAAAGTCCTCTTTATCTTAGGCATAGGCAGAATAATTTAAAATATTAAAAAAAATTTGAAAATATAAAAACAAAAGAACATACCGCTGAGCACGTAACAACACTGCGCGTGCGCACGCGCTTGTGAACACTGTCGTTGTACTTGTATATTTACTAGTGAGTCATTGCCTTCACATCGCCTTGACCTTAGCGAATGTTTTAGGACTTAAAGTTTTTTTTAGGATTACCCATAATACAATCTAAATTAGATGATTTAAGAAATATTTGAAAAGGTGAGGTGAGATCCACCACTCACTACACAATGCTTTCAAAAATTCCGCGAAAAGTGGAGAACGGAATTTCTTAAAACTAGGAATCTACACCTACCCTGCTTTGTGCGGGATACAGCGTGAAAATGATTTTATTTTGATGTTAACTAAAGCTTAGAGTACATTTAACTAAAGTAAGCAAAGCGATCAACAAACAGGAAATTAAATTAAGACAGACTGCCTTTAAAGTGCAAGCCTTTTATAAAGCCCTTTAACGTAATATGGATTAAGCTGTTGCCTCCGTTACATACTCGTTAGTCATTGAAGTATGTACACATAAAATTACTATTTAATGAAGATGTAGCTATGCTAAAATTTCATTTCATTTTAAGTGTTTTAGATCAAATAACTTAACTTAGCTTCACGCTTTATCCCTAGCGGAGTAGTCAGAGAGAACGGAACGTCAAACGCTATGGTCTCTACATACCTCTTTCGCCTTGTCCACTGGCATTAACCTCTTTATACATGCCCTCCGGGGAAGTCCTCATGCTTTTTACGTGACCTTGCTTCAATATGTTAGATAGTGTATTTTCGAAGGTCAACCGAGGTCTCCCCTTACCTCTCTTACCACTCATTTTTCCATCATAAATCTTTTTTACCATTCTTTCATCACTCATTCGTTTGACGTGCCCAAGTCAGCTGAGCACGTTCTTTTTCATTCTCACCGTAAAATCCTCGCTAGTCTGTGTATCTTTTCTTTCTTGTACTTTCATTTTTCTTCTGTAATACCCACGTTTCACTACCGTATAGCAGCGTCAGTGTTTTAAATTAAATTATTACAATATAATCAAAATAAGTTGAGGCCAGTCGTGGTGCAGGGGCACAAAGTGTGACTGTAGACGCCATAGGTCAATGGATTCCCACTCGCGCAAACGAAATATTTAATATTTTCATTTCTTCGCTGTGGTGTCGAGGCAAAGCGCGATGTAGAGACTCGCCACTAAACCCGCAATGCATCTAGAATTCAGCGAAAAATAGGGAACAGAGTCTTAACATGTGTCTTAATTATGTAAATATAATAATTCACAAAGACGGTGATTGAATGTTACATATTTAAATAAATATACATGTTAAAACTATTTCTTAAAATAACAGATGGATCGTGCCAAGTGAAGAAAAGCATAGTTAAAAACTTATTTTTTTAATAGAACAAATATGTATATATTGTCAGATAATTCAAGTTATCTAATTATAGAAATGTCTTATTGTGCGAGCCGATAGGTCAAGTAACTTGAACGCTATTCATATACACGGGTTACGCCTCAAATCAATAAAACTACCAAAACTCAAAACATCTCGCGCGAATGTAGATTTGTTTGACGCATGCGCGCGCGTGTTTGTGCTGCCATTGCGAAAAATAATAATCACCCATGTTTGTGGGACAGGTAAAGTTTTTTGTCTATTTTTGCTATTTTTCTACTTTATTCTTAATTTAGAGGGATAACGCTTACTTACATTTTTCTTTTGCCAAATTCGCCAAACTCTACGGTCTCTACATACCTCTTTCGCCTCGTCCACTGTTGTCAACCTTTTCATACATGCCCTCCGGAGTGGTCTTCATGGTTTACCTTGACCTTCCTCCAGTATCTTTGATACTGTGTTTTCGAAGGTCAACCGAGGTCTCACTTCATTCACATTCACACATATTATTTAAATGGAAATAAAAATAATCAGAATAATTTCTGGCAACATTCTATATAAACGTCAAAATTAAGAAGTGGAGCGAAATTTACGCTCTAAAAAGAAATTATTGATAATAATTATGAATGAAAATAACTGAAATTGGTGCTTTAATATGAATATATATTGGTTTATTTTATATTGAAGCTTTTTCACGTAATCGTTATTGATTTTTACAGTACAGAAATACAACAAGTGGGATTTGTAGGAATGTATAAGAGATTCGCAGTATTTTTTTATACAAATTGTTACGTTGAACTAGTAATGTAGTGTTGTTGAATAGTCTTCCGTGTTGACACATATCCGTTGATAAATATTAAAAAAAACAAAGTGTTCTGCTAGGGTTGTGCTTAGGAAAATCGGAGAAATTTCGTCGACTGTGAAAGGTAAATATCGTTTATTAAACAAATAAAATGAAATAATAATCTAAATTAAGAGATCAGACGAAGTGAAAGGTTAGATATGTTTGTATATCTACCCGACGAATTAATTAATTACTATATTCTTAATTATGCTGTAAGCGTTCATAAGCTCAAGGTTTCTAGAAACACGATGTGGTTTCTTGCATTGAATCTTGTCGATTACACCTGAGGAATATATATTTTTTACAATTTAATTGACGTCATCGACATTCTGAGCAAAATAATATATATTTCTTTTAATGGTAAATATTTACGATATCCTTTTGGGTAAATTTGGTATTTTTGCAGTACACGCTGTATCCCGTATATAACAGGGTGAGTCGATGTAACCTAGAGTTAGGAAACTCCGCTCTACGCCGAATTTAAGCGGCATTGCGTGTTGTGTGGCGGAACTCAACGTCGCGCTTTTCCTTACATGTCATCGCTTTCAAGGCCGTCGTGGCACAACCAAGGCACCACAATGGCCTCAAATTTGATTTGTTCACGATTTTTGTTGCGTGGATCCTATTTCATTTTAAATACTATTCTCAAAACCGCACATGATTTGATCTGCTAGCAGGAAGTGTTATATACCTCACCACGTTTGCCACCACTACCTTTTCCTGCATATTGCTCACACTAAATTTACACTAAAATAAATTCTTCAAATGGAAACCTGAGAGGATTTTAAATGTAATTATTATTCTTATATTCTATGTGAAAAAGTCCTTAGTTTTCAATGGATTTATCGCTATTTTATATTATACTGATAATATAAATGGTGTGATGTGATGCGACGGTTGTTAGTTTGAACTCCACTCAGGATTGAGTTATTTATATTAATTATTATTTATTAATATTTTCCTCTTTTTGCTCTGACACCAATGCAAAATCTCGGCGTTGAGATCCGCGATTCAACACGCAATGCCTCGTAAAACTTGGCGCGTGTGGGAAAAGAAGTGTTTTAGATTCTAGTATTATTCTAATTATTTTTCTTATTATTTCATAATAATAATAAGAATGATTGTGATGATTGAATGTGACACGATTACAAAAATAAATCTAAATGAAACCTCACTGAGTCAATAGTCAAAATGAAAATTATAACAATTTATTTTAAATAAAATCAACCCATAAAGATCAAAGCGTCCATTATTCAATGTCGGAGCCCTCGTTAGAAAGTTTAGACGTAATTTTAGGCATCGACTAAGTTATGACACAGGCTTTCAGAAGTTTCTAATTATTAATGCTGATCTCTACTACTACTAAGGTTTGTTTATAGAAGTGCACGGTCAAGTCCATCCAACGATGAAGTCCAGGGTGAAAAATCTAAACAGATTATGCACTTTAATTGAAATCTTTGAACATAAACGTATGGATGGTAAAAACATCAAGTTTACAATAAAAATCCAAAATCTAATAAAAGTTAACATTTAATACAGGATAGATAGGTAGAGTCACTCTAACTGTCGTTCGAGACATTATATGTTGACTGAACGCCGCGTCTTGCCAGAGCCGGAAAATAAAAATATTGAATTGTCCCCCCCCCATCCCCTCGACTCAGAGTTGAACCCACATTCATCGTCCCACAGCGCAACGATGGTCTCTTCTAAAAAGAAAACTATCACAGATACTATCAGACAATATCTTTTAACCTTTAACTTTACGAATGAAAGTCTTTAATTTACGGATGTATTAAAATGCCGCTGTTATCTATTATTATCTATTAAATATTTTAAGGCGCCTTGTTAAATATGAATAGCAATATAGCTATTTTATATTACGGCACATAATATTACCTGATATGTACATTTCTCGTTGACAATAATAATGGTTTAATAGGAAATTTCCACTCTGCATATTGACACATATTAAAATAAAATTTTGTTGATCGAGCATTCATATGTAAACATTGAATTTAACATGCAATAGCTTATGCTTAAAATCATTTCAGAATATATAATGCGGTATAAGAGACGGACATCGCAGACTACAAGGGCGTCGCGACATTCCGACAAGAAATACACTATACGTAAGTGATTTGAATTTTTAAATCTACTATTTATTATATAGGGATAGTAATGCTCATATATCCTGTAAGAACACTCTTTTATTTATGTATAAAGAATTTGTGATCATCTTCTTTTCTTTCAGCTTCACATTTTACAGTAAATAGGCTTCACGCTGTGTCCCGCACACAGCAGTGTAGGCTGTTCTCTAAATTTTTCGAGTGTCAGAACTCAGTGGCGAGCTTTTGCCTTGGTGTCAGAGCCCAAAAAAAAAGAAATAAAAAATAATTCAAAGTGGAGATCGGACCCACAACCCTGGTGTTACAGTCACATCCTTGTGCCTCTGCACCACGATGGCGACAGATTACTATTTCCTTAGTTTGAATCCCATTAGATTGAAATTTACAATCCACGTATCTTTAAAATCTGAAAAAACTCAAATAAACTTCTTATTTTTGCTTAAACAAATTCATAGACATAAATAAGTCTAGTTAGAATATGTCTAGTCAGATATTTTTTGCTAATTACATAGTAAGCATTTGTAAGAGCTTCAACTTTAAATGGCTAAAGTTGAAATTGTATTTGGAAAGTTGCTCTGTAATGGGTATTATCTAAATATTTCAAACTTTTCTCATAAATTTCTCACTGGAAATGTAAAAGTGAATCATTTATTATATTAAATAATTAATTGCGTTATCAGATTCATAGAATTAAAAATTTGATTTTTTTTTCTGTACTTCAGAAGACTGTAGACCTGGATATTTGATATTGATGTCAGCATGATACCTCCACCCAATCTCAAGACAGACGGACAACAAACTGTATCTATAAGGGTTCAGTTTTTATTTTTTGAGGTACAGAACTCATATTGAATATTTTTCTGAGTATATTCACATTGACTCGCTGTTTCCCTCAGATTCCCTCTGACTGTTCTGCGTGAGGGATACAGAGAGAAAAAAAAAGACAATTTTTTTTCATGCCACTAATAGATAAAATGATAAATCGTCAAATATTTTTTTCAGAATATTTTTTATTATTATTTTAGGAAAAAAAAATACCTGCTTTCTGATTTCGAATCTTTAAATTATTGATTTTCTTTGGCACAACTGTTCGAAATCGCGACAGTACATGCAGACTATCAGGCGCCGGTCACGTACGTATATTAATTAATACACTATTTCCCAAACATCTGTTAATTTTATCAATTCGCTGTGTTCGCAGCGTAGTAATCAGGAATTTAGGCCAGTCGTGGCGCAGGGATACAAGCATGTGACTGCGACAGGTATTGGGTTCGATTCCTACTTGGAGAAACGTGGTATTTAATATTATAATTTTTTCGCTCTAGTGTTAAAACCGTGGCATTGAGTTCCGCTACACAACTTGCGATTCCTCCAGAAATCGACATTAAATGAGAAGCGGAGTGTCTTAACTCTGCCTAGCCTGTCTTTAAAAAATGTTTTCAGTCATGTGGGAAGTCATTATATAAGTTAATAAATATAAAAAATATTTTTACTTAAAAGGTGAGGTAACTTTGCCATTGTCGAAGTCAGTTCAATCCAAGATAAGCTTTCACTATTTTTCTGTACTTGGAACAGATCCAAGTGCTGTTTCTCTGGTGTCTTTGGAACAAAAGCATCTAGATTGCAGATTGCCGTTGCATCATAAAGCAAATCTACTATATTGAGTTTTTGTAAAGAGAGTACAAAATATTGTTGACTTTACTGACGCAAATATAATTTTCTATATCACACAATATATATGTGTAATATTTTTTATATTATATAATATATGATTTTATGTGACTATACGTTGTGGGTTCTCTTCTAGAGGAAATGAAAAAAATATTTAAATTTATATTTTTATATCTTCGCTTTGATGTCAAGACAAAGCGCGTCGTTGAATTAAGCCACTCAACACGCAATGCTTTTAGAATTCGGCGGATAATGGAGAACATAGTGTCTTAACACTAGGTTTCTCCTACCCACCCTGATATTTGTGATAAGATATATATCTTGAACCTGATTACTAAATTTATTATTTAATATTAGTTCTACATTTAACTAGTACTACATTTAACTTAAACACAAAATTTGCAAATCATAATAGCCCCTCAAAGCATGTTAATAGAATGTAATAATATTTTGACGAGAATAACGCGCACTCCAGATAAGGCTTTCACGGTAATCGTGTTTGAATAAACCGAAACTGTTATTACAGTCTACTATACTGTTCTGAAGTTATTATGTCACTGGTTAGGTTAGGCTTGATTAAGTTGTAAATTTATATATTTAGTGCCATTTTATAACTTAATTTCAAGGAAGTACAAAAATATGTATGAATGTTTGTTGTACTTACAATGTAAGTAAATTCAGTATGTACTTAGTTTTATACTGTAACACGCCCACAGCAGGGTTAACTGGGAACCTAATGTTCTAAAAGACTTCTTTTTCCACCTTGTTCTGTGGCGGAACACAACGCTGCACTTTGTGTCTTACCAAGGCAAGCTAAATAATCAATTCTCCTAAATGGGAATCGAATCCACGACCGCCGCGTTTACAATCTAGCAATAAATAACTTTGATACTTACATTTGATACAATATTTTAACATTTTCATTTATTATTCCACGCTTATGAAAAATAAAGAAATAACGTCCAATACAGAAAATAACTGAATGTCGATACTCATATTTGCAGTATCTACGTGTCTGGTCGACTCTGCCAAGAAATCGTATCCCAGGAAATAATAAGATAAAATGGCGTATTCATTGTGGTCGCTAAATCTTTATAACATGACTGTAGTAGTTGTAACAATGTCGAATTGTACTCTATTGTATTTATGTATTAAATATTTATTTATTGAGGCCGTCGTGGCGCAGTGGCAAAAGGGCGTGACTGTAACGCGACGGTTGTAGGTACGATTCCCACTCGAGGAAGTGAAATATTTATTTACGTTTATATTTCCATTACCTTCGCTCTGGTGTAGAGGCAAAGCGCGGCGTTGAGTTCTGCCACTCAACACGCGATACCTCCAGAATTCGGCAGAAAGTGGGAAGCGAACGGAGTGTCTTAACACCGAGGTTCCCTCTGTCTACCGTATAGCGTGAAGTTTTTTTTTTAATATTTTTTTAATTTTTAGCTACAACCCGTATAGCAGGGTAGTCAGAGGGAACTTTGGAACCTAGTGTTAGGTTCCTTTCCGCGGAATTGAGATTTTTATGTGGAACATTGTTTTTTTCATTTATCTACTTATATAATTTAATGTTACATGGGCCTCCCAGCCCCTAAAGTTTTAATCTACTTTGCCCCTAGTTCCTGTGATAAACGACAATCCCTTTAAATCATTTACAGTAAAATAATATACTTAGTTTTGGTTAGAAATTTTGTAAAAATAACTAAGTTAGTGGGATATTATATTATACAATTAATTTAAAATTTGTCTAACATCTATAAATTACTTTTAACTACGTTAAAAATTTCATGCGTTTTGTAAAAGAGCATTTTTCTTCACTAAGTGTGAAATATTAAGTAACTCATACGCCGATTTAAATTTTTTCAAGTTTTACCATTAGCTCAAACTCAAACTAAGTTGGCTAATAATATATATATCTGCTATTAAATATGAACTATTCTTTTCAAATGATATTCAAATGAGATGCAAATGAGAATGGAAAACGGAGAGTCTTGACACTAGGTTCCCTCTACTATTATATGCGCGATACACTATAAAGCTAAAAAATATACGTTTTCCCAAATATACATTTTACTATCACACGTGGGAAACATACATAGAGAGGCGACTATATCGTATTTTTTTTTTTTTTTATGGGAGAGGACAAGGCAAACGAGCGTTCGGGTCACCTGATGGTAAGTGATCACCGCCGCCCACGACCCCATGCAACACCAGAGGAGCCACAGGTGCGTTGCCAGCCTTTAAGGTGTAGATGAAGGGCACCGGGGCCCGGCATTACCTAATGCGAAACGCAGTGGCAAGGGCCACTACTTCACGCCGGTTTTAAATGCCGGGGGTGGTATTAAATCCGGTCGAGTCTGCCCATGTGTGCTGCCATTACTGGCGACGTGACTCTACCACACGTACTTTAGTCGCCTCTTACGACACCAACAGTACCAGGGTGATCCTATTCTAAGCCGGGACCACACGGCTGACTTAACCAGAGCGAAGAAATGAAAACATAAATAAATATTTTCTTTCCTCGAGTGGGAATCGAACCCGCAACCAGTCGATTGTGCAGCACAATTTGTACCACTGCGCCACGACCAGTATTACCATAAGTGAGGTTTTATTCGTCGAGAATGCGAGTCACCGTTTGGAGTTATCCATTGATAGTGAATTATTCAACGTCCCTCTGCCTCCTCTGCCTCCTCTGCCTTCTGCGGGATCCAGCGTGGAGCTGATTTTGATTTATACAAATATTAACGTAGCGGTGTTTGAACGCTCTGAACAACTAAGCCTTACTGATTGATATATTCTTATCAGTCTACGTCGAAATTCATACTCGCTTGATACAACTTATTTGTGTTGCTGTCATCTCTGTGGAGAGATTTTTACAAATTTCCGTTACCCAAAGATAATTGCTTAAAATTATCATATGGTGAGAGATAATGCTATTTATGAAATATTTTTTACTGTATATATTATACGTAAAGGGTTTTATCATATTTTTCTTTTATTCGATGGCGCATGATTTATCTGACTTTCCCATTTCAATAGAAAGTGTATGCTGTGCCAATATTTCATATTGTAATATTATTCGCACGGCAATGGATTTTTCCCTAATATTTTTGTTTTTAATCGAGACCAGAAAAAGGAAAATTGAAAATTGAATGGAATTTTCCCTATCTATCATATTATATATTAATAGAGGGAAAAGAAATTATATTTAATCGAGGAAATGAAATATTTAATATTTTCTGTTCTATATGCGGGATAGAGCGTGAAGATGAAAAAAAAGTATTTTGTGGGGGTTACGAAGCTCCAACGCGTTATAATTTAGATTATAGAAGAGCAGAGGAAGTTTAGTGTTAAGATACTCCGTTTCTCACTTTTAATACTAACTTAATACTACTAATTTTAACACAATCATTCCCCTAGGTCGGAATCGAACCTACTTACCACAAACATCTCTTTTACAGTCGCCTCTGATATTGTTGGACTAAATTGGATATTGTTGGAAAAAAATATAAATTTCTGTTGTAATGCGAAAATAAATCCATATAATTTCTACGAAGATACGCTAACTGGCTTAAGTATTATATTTGATCTCAGTTCGGGACCATTATTTTCCTTTTATACGTATATTATATATACAATTTCAAACTAAGTAGAAACTTGACGTTCGAGACGGAAATATCATATGATGGCACTACTTTGTTAGAAGTAATATAATATGACAATCTAGCTCGTTCAAGAGACCGAACTGTCTAGTTTGTTTTGTAAAACAGAATATGTTTGTTAACTTTCAAAAGATGAAATATATATATTTGAATGTATAAAATTTATATTCAAAGTTCAAATCTCGAGGGGCAAGAGTTGGATTCTGAGCTTGAGAGATAATTACAAATATGTACCGACTGTGCCATCCTAAATATAATATGCTGCGAGTAATTTATCCAGAGAGTGGAAGTTCCTCTGAGACTAACGACGATAATGTTGGATTATAAAGTTATTATTTTTGCAGCGTGGTGCAGCAGCACAAGGGTGTGACTGTAATCCGACGGTTGTGGGTTCGATCCCCACACGAGGAAGCGAAATATTTAGTATCGTTTATATTTCAATTTCTTCGTTCTGGTTTCGAGGTGAAACGTGGCGTTGAGTTCTGCTACTCAAAACGCTTTGCCTCCAGAATTCGGCAGAAAGTGAGAAACGGAGTGTCTTAACATTAAGTTCCCTCTGCCTACCCTACTGAGTGCGGGATACAGCGTGAAGTTAATATTATTATGATATGTAGCCATTAATTTTCTGTTTTTGTCACAATATATATTAGAATAAATATGAAAAAAGTTCTTATTATATTTCTTATAACAAATTTTACGAAGAACCCAGTGTGCTGTGAAAATACCAATATTTACCTCTATACGGTTACACAGCATAAAGTAATTCTACATTCCTAGTCCCTTGAGAAGACCAGTTTCACAGACCAACAGCTCGTCAGCCGTAGACTGATAGCGATCATGCAGTTACTACTAGGCGTGTTGAAAAAAACTATCGATATGACATTATTTTCAATTCTATATAAATATATTTTTAATCGATATATTTTTATCCGATGTATCGATACAATTAAACAATAAACATATACATAATACAATTCTATCAAAACCTGTTCATTCGCAGACCTGTATAAAAACGAAAACACAGCCTATATGTCGATACATCGATATTTCTTACACGTTATATCGATGTAGATGTTGATATTTTAATAAATATCAATACATCGATATATCGATATTGTATTTCCCTTTCCGACATCCCTTGTCACTACGTTTACGCTTAGCTAAGCGATCGGAATATCGGATTTTCGGCCGTAAACGAGAAACTACTCTGGATTAACGTAACTAAGTGCACGATATTAGTTTGTAAAGTCAAGGTGCCTTTAGGCTGCTATAGAATTTTATTTATTATAAAACCAAAAAATATTCATTTTAAATGATATTTATTAATAAATGTTTCTTATTATTATTATTTACAATTATATTATTATTATAATTGAGGCCAGTCGTGGTGCAGGGGCACCAGCGCGACACATTGTAGGTTCGATTCCTATTCGAGAATATATTTTCATTTTCCCGCTCTAACACGACAAGCAAGTGTCCAAGTAGGACATGAAGTTAAAAAGTAAAAGTTAAAAAGTGAGTCCATTTACCACTTTCTGGCGAATTTTTGAGGCATTGCGGTGGCAGTAGCAGAACTCAACGCAGCTGTATTAAAAAAAATTCTATACAAATTTCAAAATATATCTGTTGCGCTGTATTGAAAGACGCTTTTGCGGAATATTCTGTCCAACTTGATTAAGTGGGACAAAATTTGTTTCTCGTAGAACTTACAATGTTGCCAACATTCTACTAATGGAACTGGTAATACCAAAACTTAAATTTAGTTTACAGTTTTACTTTGTTATTATTTGTGTTTTTTTAAATATTCCTGCATATTACGGAGAAGCTAGACTCTTCACGTTACCGTTAACGTGGTTCTTCGAACTTTTTGTATTTATACAAAAAAAAAAGAAACATTATTTTGGTGGCAATAATAAAAAAAATATTTCTTTGCATTTTATTTTTAACTCACTTATAAGTAATATATTACATGAACATCGACCGTCGACTTTATTAATATAAATATGTTTCTTAGTTTAAGTTAACTTAATGAGATTAATAGAAAAAATGTCACCTTCAGGTACATATTCTTAATTCTCTACAGAGGATTTTAAAATAACGAACAATTAACTATATAAAATTACGTCCACATCCATGTCGTAAAGACAATTAAGCGTTCATTTCCACTGCCCTCCTCCTTGCGGTAAGTTGGAAAAACGCTATCTGTTTAAAAAAGGAGAGAAAAGAAATAAGAAATTGCGAATATTATTATCGAGTTAAGTTGATTCTTGAGTCATGATGTTCAGTCAGTTCATAGTCAGCAATATGGTTTCACCAAAGGCAAGCCAATTACGGATGCGGGTGCTGCACTCCTCAAGCAAATTTATGGCGAATTGGAGATATTTGTATTGTATCGAAAGCCTTTGATTGGACATTTGAATTGTTGTGAATTGTTTGACCTGTTACCGGCGATCGAATTTCCTAACTGCACAGTACATTACAAGCTAAAATACTACCCACTCCTCTCATAACTTTAAAAGCCGGGACGCGTCTGCAACTCTTCTGGTGTTGGAAGGGGTCGTGGCCGGCGGCGATCGTCATCATCAGGTGATACAATTGGGCAGGGTACGCCCAACTCTAAAGGTCGATATTTCATACTAACTTTAAATAATGGCAACTTTTGTAATGTTATATACAGAGAATGTAGCAAAATTTTGGCGAGGCGCCAATTAAAATTATCCATATATATATATTTGTAGAAAATTAATAATTAGCCTTCATATATATATATATATATGTATTATTTATTCGAAGTGTATTATAGCTTATTTTTTTAGCTTAACTTTACGCACTTACTAAGTAGGTGAGTAGAGGAACCTGGGAACCTAGCCATTAGACTCTCCTTTCCCATTAAGACGATTCCATTCACCATTTACCGGCGAATTTTGGAAGCAAGTAGAACTTTACTCGTGATCAGAGCGAAATAATGAAAAAATTAAATATTTCACTCAAATGGGAATCGAACCCACAACTTATCGCGTTTTTAGTCACACGCATGTGCTCCTACGCCAAGACTGGTCCCTCCTTTCGTAGCCTTTCCTTTCTAAGTAATAAGGGTATTAAGAATAAATCAACGTTAACTGGAATTTATCTATCTTATTTCAGTAAACCATTACACATAATGGCCCTAGACTAACAGAAGTTTGGTAATAGAACTGCAAAAACAAACGGAATACCTGATGAGTTCGGCAGCTTAATCACTTTCTTTATAAATGTCCCCGCTCATCAGCAGAGTGTCTTGACACTAAGCTGCGTGAAGCCAACTTTTTCATTTACATATTATATCATAGAAACGCAATCTACTTTCTTTATAAATACGTAACTATGAAACTTCACTTCTTTCCAGCAGACAGATAAAAATAATATAAAACATAGATTGATTGACCAGAACTCCAGCTTCCCTCGGGTCTATCGGTTAATCCATTATCATTTGTTTTCTTATTCGAAGAATTATTTGGTGCTGCTGCGAAATTATATCTGGCTACAGCAGATGTTTTTTTGTAGTTATACTTACTTACTGATACCGTTGTGGTAAATTTGAAACGTATTTGGGTAAACCCGGTGGATATGAATACAGAACTACCTCGATTGGATGTATTTTATATAATTTTGAAATTATATTCTACATATATAGGAAGAAGGTATGCAGAAACGACCTAGTGTCAGGACACTCCGTTTCGTAGAGACTTTGACTAGACATTGTACGTTCAGTGGAGACTCAAGTCTTATTACTAGAGTAAGAAAATGTATAAATCATTCCTCCAAGCAGAAATCGAACCCTCAAATTTTGCGATGACCGTCGCCTGACTGTGCCACGATGACCTCTACTATTTAAACCACTTGTTAATATTATATTATATTTTGCAATATTGTTCTTATTTTCTTAATATATTTATTATTTCTTGCGTTTTCATTGGTTTTTGAATGAACTCCATCTAAGTAATGTATCTCTTACAAGTGTTAGAGGGGAAAATTTTAACTTAGTGGGTTATTTTATGTACAACAAATTCTGATCTTGGTAGATTAATTTGATGAAGATATATCCCTGAAGGATGGACGGACGTACGTGAGAGGAAAACTTATTTTACTCCCACGGTTGGCGGTTAACTTTGTTATATATATATATATATATATATATATATATATATATATATATAGTTTGTGTATTTTATTTTTAACTTTTAATATCATTGTAATAGCCGGAAATTAAAATATTGTGAAATATATTTGAAAAAATTGTAAATAATCTCGTAAAAGCATCACTGATATCGGCTCTTTACTTGTGTGAATGAAGCTTTTACAAAGATATTCAGGATTTTTAAGCATTCATAATATATTCAGTATATTTAAATATTTTCAGTTTTTCACTCGCGTACAAAGGTAAAAGCCACAAAACATGCATCTCGAAAATTGGGCGAAAAGTGGGAAACGAAATGTCTTAACATTAGGTTCCTTCTGCCTACCCTGCTATATGCGGGATAGGGAGGGAAACATCATGAAATTACAGTTTAAATATCTTACTGCATAGGATAATATTATTTTACTTTTTACATATGTAGATAAAAGGTAAATCACATATCCAAATGTCTACTTGGCACAATTATAGTACAAAATGCATTCAGATAGTTGTTATATATCTAACGCAGTATCTCGAAAACAGACAAAGAGTAGATAGTGAGAGTGGACAGAGAGTAGGACACGGAGTATTTTAACACTAAATTACCTTACAGGTAACCTCTGTCGACACTGCTATATGCAGGATGTAGCGTAAAGCTATTTATAACTGTTAAAAATATTCTTTTTATTTCACTTCTACTTCGTCTAAACTAAGGAAACAAAAGACCTTAAGATATAGTATAAAAGTTGAAGGAAACTTTTATAAACCACCTATGTATGTATTTTTATTTAGAATTTACAACAAAAACTATTTATAAACTTGCCCAAGAGTCAGTTCGGCATGCATAGCGCTCAGAAATAGTTTAAAATTTACTACGGAAAGTTCATATTCTTGTATATATTTGCCCTATCTTTCATGTAATATGTGTACATCCTTGGATTGGTAGTTTCCCTAAATATAACCGAAACTTCATTGATATAATTCCACTTAATGGTGAAACAGGTACAGTGACTACAGTATAGATTATTTTTAAATTGAAATCACAACAATCTAAAGCAAAAATATCAGTCATGCAAAAATAACTTTTTTACAAAGGTATCTTTATATAGGAGAGAATAGGTTGTTTTCATATTGAATGAATATATTTTTCTAAGCATTGAGTGTCTTTTGTGCAGCTATAAAGGTTATATAAAAGTTGTGGCGCAGGGGCACAATCCTGTGACAAAATTTTGGTTGTGGCTTCGATTCCCACATGAATAATTATTTATTATTATTTTTATTTTTTCGCTCAGGTAAAAAGCGCGTAGTTGAGCTCCTCCGCTCAACAAACAATGTCTTAATAACTCCTCCATTCCTCTGCCTACGGTGAAACTGATATTTTTTTTATAAATAATAGTAAGGGTTTATTTAATGATAATGTAATTAATATTATGTTATAATTACAAAGTAGGAAATACGGTGTTTATACTGTTACTGTAACATCAGTCTATGTACGTCTATATTTATATAGATATAGTAGTGTTATTATATATATATGTAGTCCATATACGATGAAAACATCGTTAGAAATCCTTTCAAACGATAAAATGAAAAAACTCTAATATTTACTTGTTTAGTAAAAATATACAAATTTGTTTTCTATGTGTGAACAGTGCACAGCGTGACTCTGATTTAATTTAATTTTAATTTTTAAAACGAATAAATATTTTTTTTTCTAAATATTTTACTCTAAACCTAAGACTAAATTATGCCCATTTTTACATATGCCAAAAAAAAAAAATTTCTTCTTCCTTGTCACCTTCGTTAGTACAAGAAATATTGGAACTTCGTCAGAGTATGATCGAAGATATCTGAGTCTGCTATTTTGTTCTGGATAAATTTTCAATCTCGTCGTAATAATTTTTATTAGATTTTGTAAGATGTCACATTAGATGCTTTATTTGTAAAACTTTAATTGAATGTCGATAGGAACTTAGAGTCTAATCAAGGCAATCAAATCGAATTTGACGGTACATCGCGAATTTGCTGAGAAAATAATTGGACTAAGATCCGCTTTGAGAATGAAAATCAGTTTAAATGTTGGAAGTAAAGCTATTGATTTTATCACATAAACAAATATTATTATACCAAAATTTTGAATGTAACTCCGTCTATAGGAAATTGTTACAAACTGCAAGAACTACTTAGATCAGAAGAAATTCATTTCAAAGTATTATAGATAATTTCGTTGCTCTGGTGTCAAGGCAAAGGGCGGCGTTCACTTCCGCCACTCAATGTGCAATACCTCCGAAATTCGGCGAAATGTGGGGAACGAAGTATCTTAACACTATGTTCCCACTGTATACCCTGCTTTGTGTGGGATACAGCGTGATGCTGATTTCATTTAATTGTCACTGTGTTTACTTAGTTCCAAATTTCATTATTATTATTTTATTTTTAGGTCATAAAAATTTCAATAATTTAAATATTTGTATTACGAGTATGTCAGGATTACAAACATACTAAATTTGACATAAATTAGGAAAAATAATACAATATTTTTCATAGTTACATTTTACTTTGAGGCACAGATTTCCTAAATTTCTAAATTTTATTTCTTTATGTCATATAAAGAAGACGACCTTTAGAACATTAAGTTCTACTTAGTATACATTTAAGGCTATTTATTGTTCGTTTCTTATAATTTCATTAGATGAAACGAATTTAATTAACTTTTTTTCAATAAAGATTTCGTAAATAAAATACAAAGAAACAAGGTATACATTAATTTACATTTTTGCTTAAAAAATAGAATAAATCATATATATGATATATGATAAATAAATGACAGATAAGACAAAGAGAATAAATGATAAATAAGACAAATTATCTGATTTTCAATAATAAAATTTATATTGTTGTGATTTTATAATACTGATGGTAATAATGTATCTACATAAATCTTCATATTTTTTTTTATAGAAATCTTGTTATTTTTAATTGAAACAATGAAATACATTGCTTAAAAAGTTTAAATAATATACTCGTATAAATCAAACTTAGAGATAAAAAGAGATTTTATTTAAAAATTTAAATAAATATATATTAATAACAAAAAATAACCTTTTCCTTTAAAATTTTTACTATGAACATAAGTCTATTTAAAATCTTGTTTCGAGATTTAATTACTCGTATTTTTTTGTTTCAGGAGCAAAGATCAAGATGTTATTTTTATTTACTTATTACTGTTTATTTAATTTAATTTTAAGTCAAAGTCGATCAAAATATTTAACTTGCAAGGTTTGATTACAGACAAACATCGGGAAAAGTGAAACTAAATATAAGTTTTAAAAAATATATTTCTATTTTACTTTAATTTCTGTATATATCTGCCTTAAAATTATTCCTTCGAGGCTTGTTAATTTCAGTAATTTATTTCATTAACCCAACCGAGCTCACGCTAATTTTAAGGATAAGTAATCTCTCCCAATTGGGATATGAATCACATTACTAACTTGGCCACGTAGGCAAATACTCGTATATATTAAAAAAATTATACTAAATATAATTTTAGATTTTTTTTTGTTATGATTACCGTAAAAGGGTATATTTATTTAGTAGAAGAGCTTTTATTTTTATTAAGAAAAATTGTACTTTTTTTTTATTTCAATCTTCGCACACGCATATTATGTAGCTATACAGATAGAGTCTTCTTGTTCTTCAGATAGATTCTTCTTAGAAGGGAATGTATAATTATTTATTAATATTTTTCTTTCTTCGCTCTGGCACCAAGGCAGACATCCTCGCGTTGAGTTACGCCATCAACATGCAACGCTTCTTGGCGAAATTCGACTAAAATTGGGTTACGGAATATCTTAACACTGGATCTCTCTGATTATTCTGCTATGTGCAATTATTATTTATCATAAGTTGGGGTATCCAATATGAGCTTTATGACGGTCGAAAGGATCTTACCGTAAGCATTTTGTGCTACGTCCCGTAATAACGGCATTAAGGACCCTCCTCTTGTAACCTATGACACGTGATCCGTCATCAAGAGAGGTAAGAAATGTGAGCCCAATTATTCTTGAAAGCTTGAGAAAGTTTCGTAATATCATATTTTCATCGGATTTTCATTAGAATTCAGCGGAAAGTGGGGAACGGAGTGTCTTAACACTAAGTTCCCTCTGTATATCCTGCTACTTGCGGAATACAGCGTGAACGTATAATATATAATAAAGTTTTCAAGCGTGATTTTGGTTCTAATTAAGTTTGTTATTCCAAATGAAGCTTGCCAAGACGATTAATGTGTACACGGTTAAATTATCAAAGAGAAATGTAAATTAACAGCGACGTTAGCTGAAACCTAACAACTTCGGAATGCTGTTTATTTACTAAATTCCATTGGAGTATACGCAAAGTTTTGGTCAAATTAAGCTTTAATATTATCAAATGGGTTAAATTTGGTATTTAATATGACATATATATTTATCTGTGCATTTGTTTATTCATATCTCAGAAATGGCTTGAATTATTTGTATTGCACTTCTAATCGTAATAAAATAACAAGAACCCTTTAGTTTAATAAAATTAGTTTATAATTTTGTCGCATAACAATTTAGGTATAGTAATTGCTATGTACTGACCAAACATGTTGGAATTTATTTGGAACACATAAATCTCTTGATAACGAGGCGGGATAGCAATTATTGTAATTCAAATAAACATTCAATAAACGAGCTTTTCGTGGCCCAATGGAACAGCTTTTGACTGTAAACACGAGGGTTCTGGGTAAGATTCCCACTCGGGTGAATAATTTTCCATGTTTTGGAAACTAGGGCGTATAGAGTTTTGTTACACTAATTTTATTTTGTTTACTCTATCTACATATGAAGCTTAAAAAAGTATATAAGTGTATGTAAAAAGCATTATACATGAAAAATATTCCAATTTCAGCAGGAAAATACCAATATGTTTATCAATAAATAATATTATCTCGACAACCTTTACCAATTTCCTCCGTCGTCATCCGTTAGGGGACACGTACCCGTGTCATCGAATTACGAGTGTACGGTATCTGATCGGTATTTGACCTGAGGGTGTGTTACAATTTTATCTCTTTGAAGATATTTCTATATAAGTCTATGCTTTGTTTAAAAATTCACTTTGTATCTCGCAAGCGTGTGACTCAATATTTTCATTTCTTCGTTTTGGTAACGTGGAAATTCGGTGAAGAGTGGGAAACGGAAGTTTCTTAATGGAAACGGAGTGTCTTAACACTAAGTTCCCAGATTCCCTCAGTCTATACTGCTATATTCTGCATGAAGCTAAAATAAACAAGTATACATTTTATTCATAGCGCGTTGAGTGAGGCGGAACGCATGTCACACATATAGTAGATACTGCCAGAGCGGGGTCGCAGGAATTGCCCCCCTCCTCCCCCCACAATCATCGCTATTACAGACGCTGTGCTACAACGGCCTCATATATTTATATATTAATTTCCAAAACAACTTAGGTATTTTAATAATTTTTTACTAAAATACCTAAGATGTGTATGTAAATCTCTATTATTACCATCTTCAACCTCGCAACCGTACTACTCATCAGATAAATTATATAACTGTAGCTTAAAGTTTATTTACCTGAAATTGATTGTTGTCAGTAATAAAGCTTTTCTTACTTTCGTTTCGAAGTTTTCTTCAGTACGATCTACAATATTTTTTGTCAATTAGTAGTGTAATTACATAAAACTTTTTACTATGTTTGAAATAAATAAATAATATTAATACTCAATGGCTTCTACAGGATTTAGGTAATAAATGGTATATTTTTGGCATACAAGAGACATAAGTATAACTTTGGCATACTTATGTCTCTTGTATGCCAAAGGTAAGGGTGTATTAAATGAAAAAACAAATGTAGTAAAAATTTATTTGTTGTTAAAAATTAGAAATTGACAAACAAAAGCTTTTATTCTCACTTTTGATAAAAAATATTATATTACAAATTGAAATCGATCCATCTCACAATCCGTCAACCTTAATCCGGATGTTACAAAAGAGATTTTCTCATCACAGTTCACCCCAGCATCCCGTAAATCCGAGATGCCCAATTCGGTACGTTAGTACATGAATCTGTCTCTCGGTGTGCAGACGTATTCCAACTTTGACGGTTTGCCGCCAATTTTTACGTACAAAATAGAGTATTTTCTAATTATTATTCATTATATATATTAAATATATTTTCATAGAGCAAGGATAATACGTGTATCTGTCTGTGTATGACAAAATGGATCTTGATATAGTGTTTTAATACTATTTTGCTGAATTAAAACAGGATAATTGGAAAATTTTGCAAGATTTGTGTAAAATACTAAATAAATCCTAAATAAATAATGCCATGTGAGTAAACGATGATGAGTGTGATAAAAAATAAGTGTAGTGAAGTTTTATGGGCCGGAAATGAATAGATTGGAAAGTTCACCGAAAGACAAAGACGACGAGAGTGTGCGAGGCAACTGCACCAAACAAAACAAAATATTAGGTGTGTAAATATTATTAACATATAACATTTATTATTAATAGTAGAGCGCAAGCGTGAGATTGTAAGCACGTCAGGCTTTAAGTTCGATTCCCACTCAAGGAAATGAAATATTTGCTTACGTTTATATTTCCATTTATTCGCTCTGGTGTCGACGCGAAGCGTCGTTGAGTTCTACCACTCAACACGCAATGCCTCTAGAATTCAGCTCAAAGTGGGGAACGGAGTGTTTTAACACTAGGTTCCCTCTGCCTACCTCTGCCTACCCTGTTACGTGCGGGGTACAGTGTAAAGGTGTTAAAACTATATATAACTCACGTGGCGATTGAATACATATCTAACATTTTGTTAGTAGTTTTTTTATTTATAATTGCTGATAGTAATTCCACAATATTATCATTACTATCACACGAGGGAATGTCACTCCATATATTTTTTGCTTTATAAACAAAATATAATATAAATACAATCTTGCAATCCGGGAATATGATAAAGGAAATCCCAGAACGTCTCGGATTGCAATTATTTACTCTATCGGACTCAATGTCCAAATTGACAGATCGTTTGTTGGCACGCACAAGCTGTAAATTTCATCTTCATCTTCATAGTTCAATCTTGATCTCCTGTTTGTCCTCCCAAAGACAGATTAATGTTAGAGTTTGAAAATGAAGCACTTCAATGGGTTATTGGCAAGCTATACTCAAAAAATAGATTGATATTTCAAACTATGGTTGCAATTTATGGATAAGGATTGACGTTTCTGAGATAAACTTGAACAAATGCACTGACAAATATACAAAAATAATAATAATAATAAAATTTATATTGTTGTTTCTATATATTTCATGTAAAGATGCCGATCAATTACGATTACGGTTGTTATTATAAATATATATATTAATATGTAGATTTTAATTATTTTAAATGTAAAACTAATGGTTTTTAATGAAAATATTACATTATTTAACTGATTTCATACTCCGCTGCTTTTATTTAAACAAAACATCGGGTGCTTTGAACTCTAACCACTCTTGAAGCTCATATTCTCCCCAAATTGGTTACAAACCGCAGAATTTACAGTTACCGCAGTAAAAGCGAATACTGCCGATATTTTCCTTTATAAAAATAAATTTGAACGAAGTCAAACATAAAAATATGCTTCGATTTCAATTTTTAAATGAAATAATAAATTAAATTGGTTTTATAAATATACTTATTTATTAGGCTAAGAGCAGTAATGAATCTTCGCCAAAAACCTTTGGTCGTTAGAATCGACTATTATATAGGAAAAATCGTTTGATACTATTAGACTACTTTTAGTTTTTATTAGTGACGAATGGAGTGTCTTAACACTAGGTTCCCTCTGCCTAGCTTGCTGTGTGCGGGATGCAGTGTGAAATTGATTTTTAGTTTTCAAACTGTAAACGCGACAGCTTGTCTATTCGATTTCCACTCGAAAAAATATTGGAAATATTTAATATTTTCATTTCGTCGCTCGAGTATTGAGGCAAAAAGAACGACGTTGAGCCACTCAATACGCAATGCCATCAGAATCCGGCGGACATTGGCGAAGAGAGTGTCTTAACACTATGTGCCCTCTGCCTACGCAGCTCCAAAAAATTGACACTGACAAATATTTACTAATTTCAAAAATACATTTAATTATATAGATACGTATGTACATAGAATATGAAAACGCTCGAATGTAGCGTAACGGAGATCAAGCAATTCTCTGGGTGATTCGATTAATCCAGAAACCATATTTGCGAATACCGTTCGCTATTGGGAAATCAACTGCGACGTTGCTGGGAAATGAGAAAAGTAATGGCCTAGACCCCACAGAGTATACTTGTTATGTGCTGTTTTCTGTTTTCATCACAAGCTTTTTGATAAAGTTCATTGGTTTTTTTTTTTAAATATGATATTTTTTTATAGATTTTTTCTTATTAGATACTTCGCAACATATGACTGTACGCGTGATCGTTGTGAGTTTCTTTTCCAAGAGAAGAAGTAATTCCTTCCCCCCTTTTCTTGGGGGAAGGAATTGCTTAATTTTCTCGTTGGATTAACAAGAACCCGGCGTTGGGTTCCGCTACTCAGCACATCAATGAAAATATATCACTCCACCGTGTATCCCACGCTAAGCTGTCGTGCTACGACGGGCTTTTGGCTTTTTGCAACAGCATGTTAATCTTTTGAAACTTAAATATTTTGAATACTTGAATAGAAAATAAAAAAGATATATCTTAAGAATTTAATTCCATGTACGTACATACATACTCGTATGAATCAAGATCTATTGCATTAACCATAACGAAATATCTTGCCTCTCTTAGCTCTAATGTAGTAATGTAATTATTTCGAAGAAATCTCGCAGTGAGTGCTCTTAAGTGGCTGACGTAGAAAAGGACAAGAATTACTTTAAAAGTATTTTGAGTACTATACATTTTAAAGAATTTGCAATAAAATCCTCTGCTACTTTGAAATGGTTGACGTGAAATACTCCAAAGTTAGATAGATGTATCTGTGTATAGAATGATCTCATATAAATCAGTAATTTGCTAGTGTCAAAGGAAAGGACAACGATTTCTACAAAATAATTAATTTACATTTTTATTTTAATGGAAAGGACGAGAGGAACCAGACGAGCCTACAGGACTGAGTTTCTTACAAATATATATACAAATTAATACACATATTCATTAATAAATGTCCAAAATTACTGTTAAAATTAACTTATTTCTTGAAATTCATTAATAATTACATACCTTTTAAAAATAAGGTATTTTCTTAGTGGATTATGTACTTTATCATAGAAATGGAAATAATTCCTCAAAGATTGTTGATATATTTTCTTGAAATTAATTTTCTAAAACAAGAATGCACATAAAGTTTTTGAGGCTGGTCGTGGCGCAGTGGTACAAATTGTGCTGCACAATCGACTGGTTGCGGGTTCGATTCCCACTCGAGGAAAGAAAATATTTATTTATGTTTTCATTTCTTCGCTCTGGTAAAGTCAGCCGTGTGGTCCCGGCTTAGAATAGGATCACCCTGGTACTATCGGTGTCGTAAGAGGCGACTAAAGTACGTGTGGAAGAGTCACGTCGCCAGTAATGGCAACACGCATGGGCAGACTCAACCGGATTTAATACCACCCCCGGCATCTTAAACCGGCGTGAAGTAGTGGCCCTTGCCACTGCGTTTCGCATTAGGTAATGCCGGGCCCCGGTACCCTTCATCTTCACCTTAAAGGCTGGCAACGCACCTGTGGCTCCTCTGGTGTTGCATGGGGTCGTGGGCGGCGGTGATCACTTACCATCAGGTGACCCGAACGCTCGTTTGCCTTGTCCTCTCCCATAAAAAATAAATAAATAAATAAAAAGTAATCATATCCCTATCCGGCTATAAATTAATACTTATCAAGGTTAGTTATTTAATTATTAAATAGTCTATTCTGCCATATGCGTGATACAGCGTGTTGCTTACAAAATATTAACTATTTTAACTTCAATGTGATCTTCTTCAACTTCACAAATACAGAAAAGTCGTCACTGCTAACAAGTATAAGAGAAAAATAACAGCCTTGGAAATAAGAACTATAACTTTCGGCGACACCAAATTTATAAAGCTTTGCTTGCAAAATATCCCTGTTATTTTTTCCTGTTTGAACACAACAACAAGCTTATAAATAAAATGTATTGAGAAACGGAGGAAATTGCTTTGGCGAAATTTACTTACTGTCACGAACATTTTGGGTAGTTCTCGTTGGGAGAAATGTATATTAAGTATATTTATAAAAATCGTATTTTATATGAGATTAAGGTTTTTTAACCACTATATTTAAAACGAAAATTAGTCAATATGTATATAATAAAAAAATTCTTAAGGCGCAGTTCAGACATAAGAATTATTTTGTTTATCTGAATGAACATTTTCTATTAAAAGTTAAAAATTAGCTTCACGCTTCACTTTCCACACACAGCAGAGTACGCAGAGGGAACCTAATATTAAAATACTTCATTCCCCCAATTTTTGCTAAGTCCTGGAGGCATTGCTTATGTGTGCTGTGGCGGAACTCAACGCCGCGCTTTGCCTATATACCAGAGCGAAGAAATGAAAATATAAATTTAAATAAAAATTTCATTCCCTCGAATGGGGATTGAACCCACAATTACTTGCGTTTACAGTGACCACTTGTCTCCCTGCGCCACGACTAGCCTCTGTCTATTATATTAATCCATTAACAATAGATGTACTGGCTTAAGCAAGCGAACCTCCCACAGGGGACGTATGAAAGGTTTGATGACAATGGACAAAGGGAAGATAAATATTAAAAATTAATAGAATAAAAGAATGGAGTAAAGAACACTACACTATGTCATCTATGGTCATATTTCAATCCTAACGATCGGAGATACAAATATTGAAAGTGGGTCACGGTTGTGCCAAACCATTGCTGGCAGATTTATAAGGTTCTCTTGCCAATATGTGAATTGGCAAAAGAAAATTCCCTAGAGGCTAATATTGGATAATCTGTATCGAGATATTTTACTAGAATGCGTTAATTATGGGTATAGTATATGAATAAATTAACCAGAGGCCAGTATTTCAATTAATTATACATGAGCTTTTGCTCCAAACAATAATTATTAATATTTGAGTAGCTTTTAATGGGCGATACGATATTCATTACGCTCTGACAAGCAATCAAGAGGACGCGAGGGAGAAGGCTAGAGAGTCACGTTACATCAATCATATTATCTTGGCCTATTGTGAGACAATTTAAAGCTTAAATTCATATTACATTTTATATTATATTAATATAATAATTCTTTTCTTGAAAATTTTATTAATAAAATATTTCACCCACTTTTTTAATATTGAGAATATCAAAATTTTAACAATTTATATTATAAGAAAAACAGATACAAAAGGTCGACTTTCAGAAACAGTGTTAGTGTAAATTGGTTGTAATAAAAATCTGTAAAACGATTGACACTATGACTTTGCGTAGAGACGTCCGTCCTTGCTGTGAAAACTATTGGGCCTGTTACCTGCGGCCGAATTTCCTACCCGCATGGTAGGTCACACGTTAAACTATCATCCACACCATCTGGATACGTGGCAATTCACTACTGTGAATTCGTCGTTAAAAACCGGCAACGCACCCGTAGGTCCTCTGGTGTTGCATGGGGTCGTTGGTGGTGGTGATCACTTCCATCAGATGACCCGAACGCTCATTTGCCTTGTCCTGTGCTATAAAATAATAATGCTAAATGTCTAAACTAAAACAAAATCTAAAAAAAATTTTCAATTGTTCTTGTCTTTAAAATCTAACCTAATAAATTGGCAAACTATTTACTTTTTATTTATTTATAAATTCTGAGATCAGCTGTGTCTTGAATAAAACTAAAATATTAAAAGACCAAATAAGACTACATCTACATCTCATTAGTCGAGTTGCCCACAACACTGCAGATACGTGACCTTGACACTTAATCTTAGACACTTAATTAAGAAACTAATAATAATATTTCCTTTGTTTAGAACTTGATTTGGACTATCTGGAGCGGGGCGGCGTCGGCAGCTTGACGGTGGGCGGGGCGCCCAGCGTTGAGCCTAGCCCGGACAGCTTAGACCTCATCAAGGTCGTTCTGTTAGGTGCACCAGCGGTTGGAAAAACTAGTATTATACAGGTATTTATTACTTATTTATACTTACCTACCTATATAGATTTTGTATTTGATTGTAATTTATATAACTACCTACCCATATAGATTTTGTAATTTATATAACTTCATTAAAATCACAAACTGTACTGAAAATTTCAAACAAAAAACATGTTTATTTAGTTTTATTACGTGTTGCATACAGTCTACATATTTTGGGTTAAATATTCATGTAAGTCTCTATTAAAATGTATGAGTTGCGCTGTCGTGTCGGAGTTGACGGTATAAACAAATAACTATTTCGTACATCTGGCGTGTATAGTACGGTATACTCCTTATGTCATAACTAAAACTCACACAAATCTCGGCATTGAACACACAATGAGTGTATTAACACTAGGTTCCCTCTGCTTATCCTGCTGTATGCGGGATACAGCATGAAGCTGTTTTGATATTTTTGACTTTCAAATTTTACAGAATTCTTTTTATTAGCTAGCGGGCTGTCCTCGGCTTTGCTCGTTTAAACTTTACGATAATTGTTGCTATATATAATTGTTTATTTCATATATATATATAGGTACTATTTCATATATAGGTACTGGCGCGTAGTTTTTCCCGTGTAAGTTTTCAATCTGCGATATATTTAGTATAAAAGTAGCTCTATTACCTCTTCTATCTTCCAACCAAAATCATATAGAAATCGGGTCAGCTGTTCCGGAGATTACCCCGGAAAAAAAAAATAATTTGTTTGTGTATTAGTATCATGTATAAACTATCTAAATATGTATTTAAAAACACAGTTATTTTGAAATCATAGACAGACTACAATTGTATCTATCGTTAAGTAAATTCATTTTGTATGTACACTTGTATTTACATGGCTAATATGATTTATAAAATATTCATTGTTAGTACAGAGCCCACTATGACTGCTTACCTGACGCCTTGAAGACGATGTGTATTTCACAGTGACGTATGTGACACTGCCACTTTAGACGTTGTTGAATAACGAATAAGTAGCCTAGTAGCGTTACCATTTACATATTCAGGCATTTATATATTTAGGTTGAAATAACAATGAAGGTAGAGAATAATTGTTAAATAGAGTAAAAGTATATTACTATT
This sequence comes from Heliconius aoede, assembly GCA_037355905.1. NCBI lineage: Eukaryota > Metazoa > Arthropoda > Insecta > Lepidoptera > Nymphalidae > Heliconius > Heliconius aoede. Next base: position 899,994 of record JBAIZZ010000023.1, read on the forward strand.
ATGAGTGGATTATTTTTAACAATAAATATCTGTTTCTATTCTCAAAGTTTTTTTGGATCTGGGTATTTTTAAATTTAGGTATTTTTACATTTCTTTATTATATTTATACTAGTTTGATTAATATTTTATTTTTATTTTCTAATAATTAAATATTAATATATCTATCAAAATATTTCTTGTGATATTTTGTATTTTTCAAAATAATAACGGAAAAGAATACTTGCTTACATTAAATGTGCTAAGAAAAAACCAAGAAAATAGAAAATATTTAAAAAATCTATGGTGTTTTACATACCCAATACCATATATGTACTATATAATATATGTACTATATGGCTTAAATATTTATTGTCAATATCTTTTACCTGAAGCACTACTGCGGTAGGATTAGAATCGCACAGGTCCCCATTGAATCACGTAAGCCGTCATGTAAACACCAGTATAAAATAAAAAAGTACCTTTAATGTACCAAACGCCGGTCGTGGCGCAATCGCACATGGTGTGTCTGTAAACGGTTGTAGGTTCGATCCCCACTTGAGGAAATGAAATATTTATTTAAATGTATATTTTAAATTCTTCGCTCTGGTGTCGAGGCAAAGCACGGCGTTGAGTTCCACAACTTAATACGCAATGTCTCTAGAATTCGGTGGAAAATACGGAACGGTGTTTCTTGATATTAGATTCCCTCTGCCTACTCTGTAGTGCGCGGTAATACAGCGTGAAGCTGATTTTTTAAAAAATATTTTAAGTTTAATAACTCGACGCCATTGTAATATAGAGGGACAGCAATTAGTATTACAGTATTAACTATACTTTGTACAGAGTTTTTCTAGTTTATATGAAAGTTTTAACTTTGCTCTGGTGTTAGAATAACGGACAATATCTTATCACGTTTAAATTTTACTTAAAACTTGTTAAAAGTTAGCCCGTACTCGTTGCTTTATAATGAAATATCTATTTCTTTGTGAATATAATATGATTTTCTACATAAACTTAATAGGGTCGTCTTAGCGTAAGGGAACAGGGTTTGACTCTAAGCGACTAGTTGTGGGTTCGATCCCCAAGGAATTAAATATTTATTTAAATTATTTTTACCTACCACCTACCTAAATAGTCAATTTTACTCTGTATCTTGTACACAGCAGGGTAGGCGGAAATAACCTAGTGTTAAGACACTCCGTTTCTTATTTTCAGTCGAATTATGAATTGATTTCGTCTTGAGTGGCAAGACTCAAGATTGGTCCCACACTACTATATTTAATTAATTACATATTATACACAATAAAAAAGTACTAAAAACAAATAGTTTCAATTATCTAAATACAAACAGAGTACTTTGATAATCTTATAAGTTCCAGTATAAATAAAATAAATGACGTCGTCAAGTTCTTGGTGACAGGGGAAAATTCCCTCAAAGAGACGACATGGTTAGTTTCCCCTGACCCTTATTTGTTCTCTTAATATACGTCTTCCTGGACGGTGGTAAAACATCCTTTGTCATTATTAGTAATCTATTTTGGTTACTTTCACTCAGTGATACTTTATTTAGATAGAAAAAAGTAAAAATTTATGATAGATTTTTTTCTTTTCTTTTATAACGTTTAATACACAAATGTTCTGTCCAATAGACTGGATTTCTATCTTATGAATTTTTACTTATAATTTATATTATAAAGATGTTTTTTCTTATTATATATTAAGCGGTACTTCAAGAGCTGAAGGCATACGGTGTCAGACAAACAGTATAGACCTTATTATATATACTATTTATGTTAATTAAGATCATTCGAATAGTTAACGACGCGGTAATAGTATGTACCTGTAATATAAATTATGAACAATATGGTAGAAAATTGTAATTTATAATATAAATTTAGTTTACAAAGGTGGACTTATCTCGCATAGAGATAAGTCCACATTTGGGAACTAAATATTTTTTTAATGGTATTTTCTTATGTAAGTTTAGTACAATAAAGAATATATATAATGTTAAAAAATTAGGTATAATTCTTTTATGGAAAAGGACAAGGCAAACGAGCATATAAAAAAAGGTATTAAGGTAAAGTATATAAATGACGGCATTTTCCTTTTTTAGCGGCCGTCGTAACGCCCAGACACAGCAATTCACTGTGAACGTGACAGTTGTGCGTTCGATTTCTACTCGGGTAACGATTTGTTTTCACTTTTTCTCGCTCTGGTAACAAGACAAAGCGCGACCTTGAGTACCTCTACTCAAGATATAACCCCAGTTTTCCTCTGCCTACCCTGCTAAATGCAACGTACAGTGTGAAGCTAAAGAAAATAACTTAATATCAATTTGACACGATTGTTTCTTAACATAAGATGAACGCACGGCGTATGCTACGATTATTTACATCTATTTTTCTCCATCGAGCCTGATTTTTTATTAGAGTAAGCATAAAACCAATCCCATTTGGAATCCCACCAGAAATTTAGGCCGTACAGCATACATAACCACGTACTTTCAGCTCATTTATATGCATATATCCTATCCTGAATATGATATAGCTCGAAAATGTAGGAAATAATATGCTTAAGAACTTTCTCGTGGTGATCGTCTCTAATATTGTTGTTATTTATCATACATTTATTCAGCCAAATACAGTATTCTTTATGGTTATTTTTTTTTTTATATTAATATCCTGTATTAGCTGATAAATATTTATATTCTGTGCCAGTAGCTTTATCTTAAAGATAAGTAAATATGATAAAATGAATTATCATTTCACTATATTTAATTATAAATAGACTATAAAATATCTGTATATGCAGAGTGGAAGGGAAAGCAACACTTATATATTAATTATATATATTTTTTATACATTCTTTTATTACAGGATTTATATACATTTTACATTTTTAAATACATTCTTGTAAAAAAAAAAAAAATACATTTAAAAATATAAAACAAATATGAACACTTCCGATGGTGAGACAAGGATCCAAGCCATCGGTGGCTAGGGTTCCAGAGAGAGGAACCTCCTCTCAATACGTGCCGTCTCAAGTAAAACTGCCTACTTATAATTATATATTATTATTAATTATACAATCCGTAAAAGGTTCTCTGATACTTCCACCCTGTATAAAAGAAAATATTTTACTTTACAAAAAAATGTTGAATGGCCACGATATTTTGCCACCAAAAAGATATAAATCATAAATCTACCAAACTTCCATTATTTAATAAGAAATTTTGTCAAAGTTTTTCTTTTGCTTACACATGTGTTGACACAATGATAGTTATCAAATTATATCTTTAAATAATAGATATAATTAATTATTTAGAAAAAGATGACCTGACGGAATGCAATCTCAGTGTAAATTATAAGATATTGGAACAAGTGAATGTAGAATGCAGGTTTGGTACCGATGCTGTTATACGGCAGTGAAACGAGGGTATTACAAAAGAAGAATGAAAATGCCGTGGAAACTTGATTTCGTCGTAGGATATACGGAGTCAGGTTAGCTGATCGAATCCACAACGAAGAGATACACAGAATAGCAGGTACAAGCGAGGATGTCACGGAGAATGAGGAAGAACGTGCTCATCTAGTTTCGGTACGTCAGACGAATGAGTGATAAGAGAATGGTAAAAAAGATTTATAACGGAGAAGAAAAATAAATATAAATAAAGTAAAATAAATATAAAGATAAAGCGTGAAGTAAGTGTAATATATTATGTTGACTGAACAATGGAAAGTACATAGTGACTATCTATATGTTTAAAAGATATATTCTATCATTTCCCCTCTTATTTTATCTTTTTAGTTTTGATTTATATGATAACGATGCTTTCGGGACTCTATTTTAGTAGAGTATAGTCCAGTACCGACAAACAAATAACGTGTCTGAGGTTACTTTCAAATGGAATATTATACAAATTTAACTTTAAATATTATTATAGAAAGCAAAAAAATATCTAAAGTTTATTTAATAAAATAGATTTCCTTTTATAAAAAAATATGATTAAGTATAAAACTGTTTATTTATTTCCAACTTTAAAGTTAGTTAACGGATTTTGAAAGAGTACGTGTCCGCCAGTCACTTCAAAATCCTATAATTCCTAAATAAGCTCTAATATAAGAAAAAAAAGTTTTGTGCTGATAAATATTTAAATTTCTAAGGGTCTAAGGAGACTTACAACCTATGTGTTCAATATGATTTTGAATTAATGATCGATAAAAATATTTTTTATAATATCGAAGGTAGATTCAGTACTTTTTATGTTTACCATGATTGAATATAATAACACACTATACATACATACTTTTTTTTGTTAAAACATATAATATACTGACAATTGTACTATCCAGGTCCATAACAGGTAAATATACCCATAATATTTTGTTGTTACATAGACTATAGTATGATAATTCAGCGTTAATGAAGTCAAGAGTCACGTACTCCGATAGATTCCATTTATGACTCCATTATTACGACACGTGACCGAATATGAATGTGTGATGTTTCCCGTTTATTATAGAACACGTTTGCTTTGAAAAAGTTGCGAATGTAATAAAAAAATAAAATCAATCTTTTTTTTAGCATCATCCTGTAAACCACACATCCATGTAGGCAGAAAGAACCTAGTGTTGAGACACTCCGTCCCCATTTTTTTGCCGAATACTGGAAGTATTGCGTATTGAGTGGTGGAACTCGCCGCGCTCGACACCACAGAGAAGACATTAAAATATTAAATATTTCATTTCCTCTAGTGAAAATCGAACCTACACGCTTACAGTCTCTCTTTCGTTTGTACATGAATATTTTAAAGAGTAATCTATTGATATATACTTATTAGGTTGATAATATTTGTAAACTATACTTATTTGTTACAGCAATTCGTCTGGAGCGACTTCTCGGAAGAGTACGTGCCTACCGACCGAAAGCACACCTTCTATCCATCTGTGATCATCAATGAGCATTTATATGAAGTCAAAATAACCGACGTGCCTGTGATACCATACTTCCCCATCAACTCCTACTACGAATGGGCCCACTATCGATTTTACGGTTTGAGAAACGCCACAGCGTACATCCTTGTATTCGATTTGTCAAATGTGGAAACTTTTCAATACATAAGAACATTGAGAGATCAAATGGTAGAAAGTAGGGACATGAGGAATGTGCCAGTTTTGGTAGTCGGTAACAAGCAAGACCTTCTGTGCAATACAGCACCTTCGGCGTCCAGTGGTCTCCAACAGCTCGCCATGGCTGAAAGCGCGTGTGGTGATTCAAGAGAGAAACGCAGGAACATTGTGAATTTAGTACGTAAACATTGGAAGTGTGGTTACGTGGAATGCTCTGCTAAATACAATTGGAGAGTGATAGCTGTGTTTAAGGAATTGATGGAGATGATAGACGCTTTAGAGTGGAGTGGTGGGGGGAAGAGTTCTGAGCTTCAACCAGACTCGTCGACAGGGGTCGGATCCTCGCATGACAATCGTTGTGTTGTTGCTTAGCACTTCTGATTACCAAAATTTGTGTTCAAAACATGGGGTTTCCTAAATCGTTATAAGTTCTAAGGATTTAGTGAACGGATTATTCTAACAATAATAAATAATCCACTTGCTTTGTAATTAATGCGGTTCTAATGATATGTGTGGAATTATTATTTAATAGATCCAGGTGGGAGGAGTTTCTGGCGTAGTCTGGCAAAAGTTTCTTTCATGATTCTTTAGCCAATCTTTTTCGTGAAGATGAAAAAAAATCTTTTGAGGCCGTCGTGGCGCAGTGGCACAAGGGTGTCGCCCGTAAACGTGACGGTTGTGGGTTCGATTCCCACTCGAGGTAGTGAAATATTTTCTTTACGTTTATATTTCCATTTTTCTTCGCTCTAGTCTCGAGGCAAAGCGCGGCGTTGAGTTCTGCCACTCAACATGCAATGCCCCCGAGGTTCCCTCCGTCACTCAACACGTAATGCCTCCAGAATTCGGCAGAAAGTGGGGAACAGAGTGTCTAACACCGAGGTTCCCTCTACCTACCCTGCTGTGTGCAGGATACAGCGTGAAGCTGAAAAAAAATAAATAATCATTAAACGCTTCTGATAAATCTCTTAGAATCTAAATTTCTAATTAACGGGACAATCAATATGATTCATCTCTTGCGTGAGCCATTTAAGGAATAAATGAAGATATAAGACCTTTGAAATGTACTTTACGGTAACAAATAAAATTCCAATCCCTGAAGATTAAAATAGAATTAATTTTACGAGTGTTCCAGGGTTCGTTAGACCGTCTATATAATACAGTGTGGGAAACTTTTATGTACAAAAGTACTTTTGTTCTCTATTTATTATTTATTCTCTGTTACGATTTCAAATAAGGTGTCATGAATGATCTAATTACAAAATAGATATAAAAAAATATTGCAAAAATTAATAAAAAGTGACATTTCACTATCAAATAAGATGTAATTTACTATTATTTGCATCTTTGTGAAATTTAGAGGTACATACAAACGTAAACGAAGCGTTTTTAATTAAGTATTATAATTATATGTTTTCAACAGATTTTTTTTTTGAGGGTTATGGCATGTGTCCTCTATTTCTGCACCCATGGTAATATTGTGTATATAAGTATATATATTTATATATTACACAAGCATTTTAAATATCATTCTACACACGTTGAATGCTTAAATTATTAATAATAATAATAAGTCTAAAAATATCGCTTGTTCTTATATATTTTTGTAATGACATAAGAAATCATTAGTAATATAATAATTAAGGATTTTTTAAATTAAAGCTTTAATAATTATATTCACCGTTATATTTCACGTCGATATTCTGTTTCTTTTTCTGGTCTATTAAATTTCTTTTGTACAAAATCTATTTACGCGGCTAATATGTTATCTGCATACAATTATCGTTTGATCTCTGAAAATTATAAAGTCATTGGACATATTTGAATTCTTACTCAGATGTAGATAAGAATATTTATTCAAAATTTTCCTGTTTGCACCAAATCACGTAACGACGAGTGACTCTAAGGTAAATCTTACAGGAAAATAAAATCAATCAATCAAATCTGTCAACTAATGTAAGAAAATACAGATAAATAATTATTTTACAATGAAAATAAGCTATTTTAAATATATTTTATAGATTCTGTGTTGTATTACCATATTGCCATATTCAATTATTTGAATGAGTTTTTAACATTTTATTAGTTTTAACATAAAATTGTAAAAAAACCAAAAAATGTTAGGTCAATATAATTTTTTTAGTATAATCTTGAATTCGATTCTTTTAAGTTATCTGCCTCGCAAATTGCATATTATATTTAAAATAAAGTGGTAATTACGGAAGATTCCGATTAAATCGGTGACGGCACTGTAAATGACATTAAGAACCGCTAAGCTAAATAAACGGCAACAATTTAAATAGAAAATTAAATTCTTCTCATTTATCAAGTTTACGTTTTGAGGGCTACATATATAAAAAATGTTAAATATAACGTTTAGATGACTTAACTGAGATTAAGATAAAACTAAGTGTAATAGAAGCAAATTATTAAAAAATATTGGCTAAAAAAATTAAAATTAAAATAAACATTCGGAAAAGTAAACTTCATACCTTATATATATAATTTATATTATTTTTCAACAAAGATAATATAAATTATATGTATGTTATCGCAATTAATGCTTCATTATACATTTATCATGGCGTAGTGGAAGCTTAACTTTAAAGACGTTAGACACGGGTTCAAATCCGTTTCGGGGAAGTGGATTATTTTCATTTCCTCATTCTTGCAAGACAAAACCAGTGCGGCTCTAAGTTCCGATACGTAAATACGTAATCTCAAATTCAATAGGAAAATGAAGTGTTGAAGATAAGATATCTCGGATTAACCTACAAAAATATATTTATATACATACATATTATTTTTTCCGATTCTTTCTTCAATTTTATTTTGATTTACTTGGATAGATGGATGTATACTGAAGATTTTTCTATTTTGTCTATCTGTACGTTTGGCTGCAAATAGGTGAGCCGTTTCTTTGAAAGACTCTTTAATTAGAGAACGATAGAGCTTCCTTTTTGAAGCTTTTTGAAGCGAGTCATAAAATTCATTCAATCCTGTGAACATAATTTTTATTTCGTTTTTTTCTATACGAAAAAGATAATTTCAATGGAAATGGGTAATTTCAATAGTTTTAAATTTTACTTCATAGATATATTAAATACATATTTTTTTTTTATTATTATCATAAAAAAAATAACGGTCGGCTGGAGTCAGAAAGAAACAGAATATCGTGACAGGGTACTTTTACACTTTTTCTACTTAACCTACCGAATTAGATCTTTGTAACAATAAACTGTTTGAGAGAGAGATTTTAACCATCGTAAGATTTATGTTATTTATTATTGATAAATAATAATTATAATAAGGCATTGTTTAAGATTATCTAGATTTATATAAAACTAAGAATTTTGATAGAAATAACACGTTATGTAGATCTGTGTTGTTTGATACATTTTGAGGCTTGATCTTCTGCTTGGTATCTTAATATAATTTCTTCAATAAATTTTGTCTATAAAAAAATGTGTTATGATATTTATAATATCTATATACTGACACAAGAGTTTTTTAATAAAATATATTATAATACAGCTGACAATTCTTGTTAAATATGTATATGTATATATATATATATATAATTACGTATGTTGTATCGTCAATTGAACTCCGCGTTGTGCTTACCTAGACTTAGTTACATATGTGTACAATTAGCAATAATAAGTATATTTATTTAATATATACGGCCGGAAATAAAAAAATATCTCTTCTTTTTTATTTCTTTCTTTTTATAGACTTTGAAAAACAATTTCTATAAGTAAAAAGTAAAATTATATATTTTTCCTTTTACAACATTAATTAAAATTTATACAAAAACGTTATGCTATATTCTTAGTCGCGTACCGCTTTAAATAATAATAAAAAGATTTTTTTTCTTTTATAGAACAACTTGTTCAACATATCATAATTCAATTATGCTAACTCTATACCCACTCTCTGTATTATTAAAATGTGCAAAATATAAATGAGTTAAGTTAATTTAAATAATTGTACTTAATATTTAATTTAAGTTAAACTGTTACGTAATAAAGATTGAAATATTTTATACAATAATGTCAAACAGTATATGAAAATAGATGGAGAAATTAGAAAAGAGAGTTTTTTATGAAAAAGACATGTAATGAAAATGTATTATAACTGATGAAAAACTATCATTGAAGGCATGTATCAATGTGATAGGAAAAGGCTTTTATTAAATTTGTCTTTTTATAAATTTGTCTGTTCGTTTGTGCACGCTAATCTTAGAAACAGCTTTAAGATTTAATTTTCTCTTTAGTATTTTGACAAACTTCCCTTTACATTTAGTGTTAATTGTACATAACTTTATATCACATCTTTTACTACATTCCGCCGATTCCTCTGATTGTTAATTCTGTTGACATCATGTATTTAATTAAGCGTTGGAAATATAATATACTAAACATAAAAAAATATAGATATAGGGATCTCAAAAACAGGACAGCAAAAATGGAAGATGACACTAAAAACAACTTGTATAAATAAAAATGTATGATTAAACTAAGAACAACTAACTAAACGAGCTTACAAAAAGCTAATTATTATTGAAAGTTTAAAAATTTAAGCTTAAAAAAGCTAATTATTATTGAAAGTCTATAGAAAGTCACCTTAATTTGCTTAAAAATATATGTGTTGTTTAAGCAAACTGTATATATAAAGTTGTTGGTGTGCGTAGAGTCAGTTGTTATACAAATGTTACACGGTGCAATACAAAGTTGTGAACACTTTTGTTAGTTTGTTTTATTCATCATCCTTTTCTCATAAATTAACCATTTTATATCTATTAGCTTATTTATAGGTAAGTTTATGTAAAACTGAACTTACAAGCAGATACAAATATATATTTGCAATTACATAAAAATAGTTTCAATAAAAATTTTTTTCATAAATATAGTAATTAAATATTTTTTTATTTATTTCTTCAATTCCATAAGAACAAAAATACTGTCTAGTTTAATATATGACAGTTATATTGAATGTAACTGAAAATATTTTCATTAAATGAAGTTCTGTTTATTATATAATATATAGTATTGTGATCCAATTTAAAAAATATACCGAATTCATTAAGAGACCATCGTGGCGCAGCGGCACAAAGGTGTGACTGTAACGCGACGGTTGTGGGTTCAATCCCTATTCGAGGAAGTGAAATATTTATTTACGTTTATATTTTCATTTCTTCGCTCTGGTGTAGAGGCAAAGCGCGGCGTAGAGTTCTGCCATTCAACACGCAATGCCTCCAGAATTCGGCAAAAATTGGGGAATGGCGTGTCTTAACACTAGGTTCCCTCTGCCTACCCTGCTGTGTGCGGGATACAACGTGAAACTGACTCTTACTGAATGATTCTCGGAAAAAGGCAGAAGCAAATCACAAGTGTTATTGTAATTATAATTTTTGTATATGCGTGCAAGTTTAGAATGTAAGAAATGCGAGATGAATGCGACATTCTGCCATTGAAAATACTGCAGATATTGTTCGATACATTCCGACAGAATTACAACAAATAAATAAAAAAAAAAGAAATCATTAAAATAAATAATTATTTTATCTTAACTAAAAAACAAATGTTTTTTAATACTCAATATTTAAGAACAAGATAATGATAAAACATAAGTATACATTGGTCTTTTATAAATAAGCCGTCAAATATGTCTCACAGTACAAGTGATAAGTACAGTGAACAGTCGTGACTAGTGTTGCAGGATACAATCACCGTACTTTCTCAGTCGATGAATATATTACACCATGACACAAGAAAAGCATATTACTTCACGATGGTATTGGCATTGGAGAGAAATAATTGGAGAATTTGTGGGAACCAGTCTACTGGTGACATTTGGCTGCCTTGCATGTGTACCACTTGATGGGGTTCATCAAAATCCACCCCTTTACGCTCCAATAGGATTTGGAATGGTCTTAGTGCTTTGTGTAGAAGTTTTTAAGCATATTTCTGGAGCGCTATTGAATCCTGCAATATCAATAGCGTCGGTCATCTATGGGAATATATCAATAAGTCTTGGAATAGCGTTCAGTATAGCGCAATGCGCGGGAGCCATAGTCGGCTATGGTATTTTGTTACTATATTCCCCTAAAAATGTATTTCCCGGAGATGTTTGTGTCAATCAACCTCATCCAGGACATACGATATTCCAAGCAATTTTCGTCGAAATATTTTTCACTGCTGCTCTATCGCTTTTAGTTTGTTCCATGTGGGATCCGGTGAACAAAGATAAAACTGAGGGTAATGGACTAAAATTCGGTCTTGTAGTTATTGGATTAGCGATCGGCAGTGGACCTTTAGGTGGAGTTAGTATGAATCCAGCAAAATCTCTTGGGCCTGCAATATGGACTGGAAGGTGGACCGCACATTGGGTGTATTGGGTTGGACCATGTATCGGAGCCATAATTTCAACTGTGTTTTATAAATATATTTGGATGAAGGTCGAAAAATACAAAGAACCCCCAATGCAATCATTGACCCATGATGTCAATGGTGATAGTTGTATATAACGTAATATTTAAGACTGATTCTTTATTTTATAGAATACTAGAGACTCGAACGCGGCATCGCTCGCATAAACTTAATTTTATATTATAGTTAAAGGAAAATATTTTCGTTTTAATTTTTTTTTATTAAAAAATATCCTACCTCCTTCCTTATATTTCTAAGAATATGTGATTAGTAACTAGTAAAGTTACATTCATATTTATATCTAATATTAGTATGATAATAGTGTGTTTCTAACATCGATTTTTTTTATATTAAAATTTAAGTTTTCAGTATTAAAATTTTAGTAGTAATAAATTAGTTAGTAGTAGTTAATTAATTTTCCTATATTTTCCTTATAGTTGATTAAATTTATTAAACAATAACAGATTGGTGATAAGTGACAGATATGAAAAATGTAGTAGATATTGTGACTTGCAATATATTTTAGGAAATTATTTTTACATTTCTTTGGTATCGTTTATTATTATTAAATATACACATTCATAAATATAATCTTATGTATATATTTGTGTAATCTCAGGAACTATTGGTTGGAGTTCAAATAATAGTTTAACGTTGTATAGGGTCCATTTTTAGGCTCCTGTTCCTCAAAAGAATCCTTATATGATGGATCACTTTGTTGTTCGTCTGTAAGTCCATTAGTCAAGACAGTTTACGTATTGAGCTGTAAAGAACATAAAATGTAAAAGTAATGGACGTTTATGCATCGTCTTTACTGCACATTGTATGAAATTTGTTGCATAATAAAAACTTCAAGAATATTTCCCGTGGATCTGTAATTATAAAATTTGAAATGAAACCTGCAAGAACTAAGACCGCACGATATGTCTACAAAATTCGGTGGAAATTAAGGAATGAGGATCTTAACACTAGGTTTCCTCTGCCTACCCTGCTGTGTGCGGGACACAGCGTGAAGCTGATTTTTTGATTTTTTAAGTTGTTTTCAGCTTTCAATAGGATTAATAACAAAATATACGCCTAAATAATCAAAATAGGCTAAGTAATCAAAATAATAATAATAAAGACCGTCGTGGCGCAGTGGCATAAGGGTGCCGCCCGCAATCGCGACGTTGTAGGTTCGATTCCCACTCGAGGAAGTGAAATATTTCTTTACGTTTATATTTCCATTTTTTTTCGCTCTGGTGGCGAGGCAAAGCGCGGCATTGAGTTCTGCCACTCAACATGCAATGTCTCCAGAATTCGGCAGAAAGTGGGGAACGGAGTGTCTTAACACCGAGGTTCTCTCTGTCTACCCTGCTATGTGCGGGATACAGCATGAAGCTGAAAAAAAACATATGCTAATTTTTATACCGGAATTTTCACGGCATAGGCGTGAAAACCGTTTTCACACGTTTTTCACGGAAAACGTACTTAATGAAATAACTAAATAATTTTCTATATTAAATACTTAAATTTTTACGATCTATAAATGTATAACTACAGTATAGATAACTGAACTGAAATAACCAACTATTCTTTTCTAAGTACACTAAAATAACATTAACTAAAAAGTAACGCCAAAACTGTACATCACACAAAGAAATTTTAAAAAATCTAACTAATATCCTATTAGAATAACGTAAGTGTTTAGTTGAGTAAGAATCAAGTAATTCATACTCTCATAAGCTGCGCATTGTAAGTCATACAAATGTTCGTATAATATTATGACATTTTTATCATATTAATAAATCTTTTGTATCATGTCAATAATAATCGCAAGCGCATCTGTGAGTTGCAGCCTGTATTTATATATATATATATATATATATATATATATATATATGAGGCTGTCGTGGCGCAGCGGCACAAGGGTGTAACTGTAACGCGACGGTTGTGGGTTCGATCCCCACTCGAGGAAATGAAATATTTATTTACGTTTAAATTTCCATTTCTTCGCTCTAGTGTCGAGACAAAGGGCAGCGTTGAGTTCTGCTACTCAACACGCAATGCCTCCAGAATTCAGCAGAAAATGGGAAACGGACAGTCTTAACACTAGGTGCTCTCTGCCTATTCTGCTGTGTGCGGGATACAGCGTAAAGCTAATGATGACACACATATATGTCAAGGCAATGTCAGTGTCATCTGATAAGATATCAATTAAAACTATTTAAATATTTGATTCCTTTGTGTAGCGAGGGCTTGCCCACATCACTGTCATATATAATAGTCACTCACTGTATTACACAGTCATGTGCAAATATTTGACATCAGTTGCACGTGAGATTTGACGCGTAAATATAATAAACAGACAGATTGACATAAGTAAATATCGTCATACGTTTGTTGATTCATCTAAACATTATAATCATTCACATACGACAGCATGTTATAAAAATAGATTTTTGTGTCAATGAGTACATAATTATAGACGTTGCTAACCTTCTTGTTTAAATTTAAATGGCCAGAAGTGGAGTGGTGGAGCTCAACGCCGCGTTTTACATCGTTACCAGAGCGAAGAAATGAAAAATATTAAACATTTCATGTAGAATGGGAATCGAACCCACGACTCTGCGCCATGAATGACTTCTTAGTAAGCAAGGAAAAGAATGGTATGATTGTCTTTAATATGATAAGCAAGTAAAGCTTCTTTATGAGGCTGTAGTGGCACAGTGGTACAAGCGTGTGACTTTAACTACGACAGTTGTAACTTCAATTCCCACATGGGGAAATGCATTGTAAGTTATTAATATTTAGAGGCCAATAATGGCGCAGGAGCACAAAGTGTAGTTGTGGGTGTGGGTTGTGGGTTCGATCTCCACTGGAATAAATTAAATATTTATTTTAATGTATATTTCCATTTTCTTTGCTCCGGTGTCGAGGCCGGAGGTTTTCTTAAATACATTTAAATAAACATTTCTATATTTTAAGCGGGCGTAGCGGCAAGGGCCTGCTGGTTATAAATAATAACATGATATTTATCTAATCTTTATTCATATTGATTCCATTTTTTATTTTGTATTTTTCTATACAAAAGACACAAAGGTCGTTGTGACAGGATTTGCCTGTAATAGGTTCGATCCCCACTCAAAATTTATGTGGAAAGTGGAGAACGTCTTTACACTCACATATATGGGATACAGCGTGAAGCTAAAGAAGATGTTTTAAACGGCTTAAAGTATTTTGTTAACTTTTTTCCGACTTTATCCCGTGACCAAAACGAGGCCCCAATTCCAAGTGAGTAAGTACGCATACCGTCTTAGCGTCTATGTCTTTTTAATAATAGGTCGGTGCAAAAGTATTTTCGTATTGTTCATACAAAGTTAAATATTTTGTTTAGGTATAATTTTTCATTTATCTATAATATTTATATGCCGTTTTGACCGATGACTTGTTGCCATCTTATAAGTAGTGGTATAATCCCATTCCTGTACAAATTTTGAGATTTTTAATTTTAAAAAATCTGACAAGTAGTGATCACAGTGTCACAGTTCTTTTGTGGTTAGCTTTATGCTCCCTAAAGAGTTCTGCAATGACCGAAACAGGTGGAAGTCTGATGGAAGATGGAGAAAGATCAGGGCTATACGAAACATGCATTAACATATCCTAGCCAAGCTCTCTCAATTTTTGCTGCGTGACTGTAGATGAGTACGGTCATGGTGGAACACAACGCCCTTCTTTTTCACCAACTCCGGCCGGATTTACCCAATAGCTTTTTTAACCTCATCAGTAGCTGATAGTAGAAGTGGCTAAAGCTAGTGGACGATTCCTTTCCAATCGCACCATACACACCATCACTTTGTTCCGAGTCAGGCCGGACTTTGTGACATATATTTACAGATATGTCACATTTAATGGTATTAAAACCTGTCAATTACATTCTGTACAGCCATAGAAGTTTGATAACTAATAATAAATTCAAAATAAGAGAATACTTTTGCCCCGACCTATTTATTACTCATTTGAGCTTTTAAAACATAGGTGAGGACCCTGGGATCTCAGTTTAAATGGATTATATTTCTATGACGCCGTGAGTCATGTAATGGAAAGTCTGATAACAATAGTTCCATAAATTGTACAAGATTTCCAACGCCTCTATAACCTACTTTCGATAGAGTTCAAAGAACGTTCGCTTACATTGTTATCGGTAAATCTAAAAATACAACACACTTAGTGAGGTCATTCACTTCAACGGAAGTTAGTAAATTTTCCGATTGCTACTAGTCCAATCTTATTTACAGAATATGAGAAAAACCAAAACAAATACCAAATACCTAAACAATGAAGGATTTTACATGGCAAAAATATATATATTTTAAAGTTTTAAATAATAATATTATTTAAAACTTTAAAATATATATATATTTATTAGTAGATTTAGTATTATAATATCTCGCTTATTTTAAATTCTACCTATATTATTTAAATATATTAAATATTTTACATTATTGTGCTCGGAGTATATTTGGTTTCTGGCTATATGAATAAATATTATTTTATAACGTTAATAAGTAATATCCACCATTTCATATTAAGAATAGGGTTGCTTTTGCAAATATACTAATTAAATTATTTTCCCATATATCTGCATAAAATTAATTATTGTAAGCTTTTTTGGCGATTCATTAAACCAACATATTAACCAATCCGTCAACGTTTGCTCCAAAGATAGTGTTATGAATTATAAATGATTACAAAGTCTAGCGAAAATTTCTGAAATAATAAAAGATACGACATAAAACTGTTACATCGATCGAGTTTTATACACTATATATGGTGAATCATAGTGATTTATCCTTAGCCCGTTATTAAAGTGCGAGATGGCAGTGAGTACACACCTCGTTTCCGTGACTGAAGACATAATTATAAAAGAAGTTACAAAACGGGCGTACGGAACTGCTCCATGGTGGCATCTTAATTGGAGAGCTGTTTTAGCTGAACTGGTATCGACCACTTTACTGGTGTTCCTTGGCTGCATGACCTGTGTACCTCTAGATGGTGTGAATACTAATCCGCCTCTATATGCTCCTCTTGGATTTGGACTCGTTGTATTATTCAATATACAAGCTTTTGGACATATATCTGGAGCTCACATGAATCCTTCAGTTACTTTAGCAGCTGTCATATGGGCTCAAATGCCTGTAAATCTAGGCGTAGCGTATGCTGTGTCTCAATGTATTGGTGCGATTCTAGGATATGGCGTTTTAATGGAATTATTACCATCAGATTCTCTATCTGGTGAAATTTGTATTACTCAACCTCATCTGAAGCACACTGTTAACCAAGCCCTATTAGTAGAAATAATTTTGACTGCCGCTTTGGTTTTTATTGTTTGTTCTGTGTGGGATCCCGTTAACGGAGGGAAAAACGAATCGATTTCTATTAAATTTGGCCTTATAGTTTCTGGCTTAGCTATTGCGGGAGGGCCACTGAATGGAGGTAGCATGAATCCAGCTCGATCCTTAGGACCGGCAATATGGACTGGAAGATGGACATCACATTGGATTTATTGGGTTGGGCCACTACTTGGAGGATCGATGGCTGCTACATTTTATAAGTATGTGTGGACAAAAGTGGACAAAATTAAACATCCCAAAGTGCTCTCTTTGACAGATGATTTGATTTGATTAGTTGAAGTTTAGTTTAAGCTATGATGTTAAATAATTTACTATAAGTAATAATCTAAGAGAGCTATCGTGTATATTCTATTTAGGGAATAAGGAAATTCATACAATATACTTTTATAAAATCTCTGCTAGAGAAGAGAGGCACTAATGAACAGCAGGTTAGTGAAATATTTTAAAAAATTACACTCGGAAAGCAGTCTGAACCAATTCTGCAAACACTGCATTTAAAATGTAAATGAACTCTCTTTGAGGTAAGAACGTGAAAGGCTTTAAAATAAGCTCTCTTTTTCTATAGAGCTATTTAAGGAAAAAGAATATTGTGAGTTTGCAATCAATGTAGTTTCTTTCTTTTTATACGAGATATTCATATTATGAAAGATCAAATTAATTTATGAAATATTGAATAATGAAATCTCTTATACTTAGGTTATATGTAACATTTGATGTTTCTAATCCAGCAGCAAGTGTTGAGCACAGTGTCTTGACACTAGATTCTCTTTGCTTTTTGCGTGACAAAGTTTGAAACTGAAACTATAGTGGTGTAACATTCATACAAATTTGTGTGGCTGTAAGCGCGACTGGTTGTGGATTTGACCCCTACTCAAGGAAATTAAATATTTATATAAATTTATATTTTCATTTCTTCGCTCTGGTGTCGAGACAAAGCGCCTCTAGCCTCTAGAATTCAGCGGAAAATGGGCAACGGAATATCTTAACACTAGGTTCCCTCATGTTGTGGTTCTTGACTTACGACCAGATCTTGTAATTCTCCCATATTTTGTAATAATTGTCCAAGTCACATATTAAAAATATTTAAACATTTCTAAAGTTTCCCACACTTAAGAAAAAAAAGTACTTATTAAGAAAACGTATAAAAACTTTGAACGCAGCGGGGTTTACGTTTGAACGTAAACCCCGTAACGTTAAAATTTTTATACGTTTTCTTAATGAGTAACTTATTTAAAATTCAGCTTTTATACTATGAGGAAAGTTTACTTATAATTTATTAGCATTCAAAAATGTCCGGCAGGAGGTGCTAAGTGCCATCCATGTACCATGCTAAGTGTCTGTCAATGGACATTTTTAATATTATTACCAAAAAATATATTAAAAAAATGAACTTTTTACTTTAATGAAAATAAGATATTTTTATACACGTCATTTACCTAATAATTGCCACAGTTAGAACCGTTTAAATTTCGTATTCTTTGCTAGTACTTATACATACTGAACGTGCAGAGAAGCTTACGAGTCTTGTAACACAAAGAAGATTTCTCTCTCTCTCTCTCTCTATTCCAAAGTTGTTGCTTAAAAATTTGATCAATTTATTCACTTTTTACCAAAGTGTTGATGTTTGTTGTATTAACTGTAAAATAATCAATTTGAAAATGTTCGTTTTGCAGAATTCCCAATTAGTTCACTTCCCAACAGAAATAATATTGAAATATAAATTTAATTACTTATTAAAATATAGAAAAAAAGAATTATTGAATTTTTTCTCATGCTCATACTTTAAACAGTGAACAGAGATATCCTACTAGCAAGTCACTTCTTTCTTCACATTCCACTGAAATCTTAGAGATTGTATATCAAGTGGCACAACGTCAACACAAAGAACAAAGTGAAGAAGAGAGCTTAGAAGTGGATAGGTAGTAATAATTATGATACAGTAATGTTTGAATAATGAAAATAAAGAAATGATAAAAAACATATGGTGAATATTTTAAAATAAAATTTATTTCAATTTCTATTGTATACAATATAAGTACATAACATTATGAGACTATCTTAGTTTGAAAGGACTATTATTTAAGGAATACGTTCATAAAGTTTTAATAGTTAAAATGAAAAATGCACAGTTTAATTTTGAGGAGGAATAGGATGCTTATAATGATTCTTGTAAATTTTGTTCCAGAATTTTAAACCCTCTTTTTGGAACTTTTTCTTAACAGATAATGTACTATTTAATACCATATAAGTAAGACCCTCTTCACTCGCTGTAGGCCACTTTGGATATGAAGAACAAGCTGTAACTGGGTTTCTGAAAAAAAAACAAATATTTAATCTTAAGCTAACATAATTAATAAACATTAAACAAAGGAACATAGTTAATAAAAAATAAAAAAACGTATAAGTAATTTAACGTAGCGCGATTGCACCCTCACCGCTTGGAAACAGTCCAAGCACTAAATACTAAGTGGTCTACTGGAGGCGCTCTGGTGTCGAGGCAAAGGGCGGCGTTGAGTTACACCAATCCACATGCAATGCAAAGTGGAGAACGGAGTGTCTTAACATTAAGTTCCCTCTGCATACCCTATACGACACAGCGTGAAGCAGAAAAAAACATACTTAAAACATATTAATTTTTTATTTCTTACCCAGTAGTAACAAAATTAATCCACAAGTCTCTCATAATTTTTTTCATATTTTTGAACTCTTCTGATAGAGTACTTTCATCTCCTGAATCCATGATTGCATTGTTTCCGGCGGTATGTCCGGCCCCGCGGGTTTGTGTAAAGTTAATATATGGTTCATTTATATCGACATATACGTATTCATATAAATATACATGTTGATTGCCAGCTGCTACTTGCATTTCCGCCGACTTTGCTGTTCCCGCAGCAAACATCATGTCTGTATAATATTCTACAAAACCTATAGCATTATTTTCATCTACAGGTGTATTATTAAAATAGAATCTTTTAATATCATCTACTACTTCTATTCGGTCTTTTTCATCCTTAAACTTCAAATCCACAGGGAGAAATTCAGTAAAATTTTTATTCATCCTATCTTTGAACGAGTTAAAATCATCTAAACGATAAATTCCTTCCATATTACTAATACCATATAGCATAGGTAGTTTTGTGAAATTGCCACTTTTTAAAATATTTAGGGGATAATCATCGAGGAACAGTTCTTGTCCAACATCAAGTTCAACACAAGGCCCAAATCCTGTTGTAGCGTCAGGTGTATGGTCGAAATCAATGGAGAAAATCTGTTCATATGTAGCATTTTTGTAAAAAGCTTCTAAATTTTCTAAATTATTGACATCAGCACAACCTAATTGGCTTGCAAAGTTCTTTGCATTTGCTAGGGGATCATTTTGGACACTTATTGACGCAAGATTATTTCCACTTTCGGGAATAACTTTATGAAACAATCCTTTTGCTGCTTTCGAAAGCATCATGAGATCAACAGATGAAGCTCCAGCATCCCAGCCATCTATTGTCACATCATTGGGATTACCACCAAACTTCGGTATGTTCTTTTGAATCCATCGTAGTAAAGCCAATTGATCCTTCATAGCTGCATTACCGGGTACATCTTTAGTACCCAGGCACAGAAAACCATGTGGTCCAAGGCGATAGTTAAAATTTACAATGACGACTTTTTTACTTTTCAACAAATGAATTGGTGTTCTGATAGCGCCATAGTTGAACTGATACGCTCCCCCGTGGAAAAATATGAGAACAGGTAAGCTAGTTTTATTTGTATCAGGCACATATATGTTGGCAATTAAGCAATCTTCTTGAGCCTTATATTTATGATCTTTGTTTACTATTGTACCATTTCGAGTGCGCGCTGCTTGATGACACACCACGTAATTTTGAACTGCTTCCAATGTGTCGTTCCATTTTGGTGCTGGGAGAGGTGGCTGAAAATGAAAATATATGTAGTATGTTTATTATATAAATATTTATTTAATAAATATTTTACTTTGACTTTTAAATACACTAAATAAACAATCGTACATTTATTTAGTGTATTTCATAGCCCCACGGGGGCCACTAACTAGTACTTAACACTTTTATTATTTTTGACACTTAACTAAATAATCATGAAAGTATGATATTTATCTTTAAAAAGGCTGGAACATTGCTATTCATCTAAAATGGTGTGTGTATAGATGAAAAACTTTGAGAATCATTTTTCTGTCTTTTGTGAAAATGTTTTAAACTACAAGGTAGATACTACAAGGAAACGGCACATATTTTAATTGTCTTGGACCTAGTTAGATAAACTTTATGTCAATCATTCTGTAATTTAGCAGTGGAAGCATATTTTTTCACGACCATAAACGTCATTTGCGACTGTCTTAACTTGTATATTTCGACAAATTACAATTCAGGAAATTAGAAAAAAATTAGAAAAAATTCTTAGGTTGTATTTCTTTTTTCTATAGATAAATACTTTTATGTAATATAGTTTCAGGAACTATTAATAAATCCACATCTCAAATGTTGCACCTGTTCAGTTTCACAGACAGTGAATAGATATTGCAAACAACAAAATATTTTACAGAACGAACAGAAAAATATGAAATAATTTACATAAATAATGATGTACGAACAGAAGAAAAAACATGATTAACGTTAGATTAAATTATTTTTGTGACAGAATAATAAATTGATATTTTTACTTACACCAAATTTGTTGGGTCCAGTGGGTGCTGTAGCGTAGGGTATGCCATAAAATTCAAAATAATCTTCGCCCTCTGGCCGGTAGCCTCGAACTGGTCCTTGGTCGATGTTTATAACACGATCTTCTAACGTCGTCGTTAGCTTCGCAAAAATACATAATAATAACCCCAATCTAATCATCTTGAATGCTGTAAGAACGACATTCAATTAACCAAAATATATATAGATAATGAAGTAATTTATTAACAATATTGTTCGTAATCTCAATCTACTAATTTATATCTATATTCTAAATAACATATATCTATGATAATATATACACACATATATATATATATAAGAAATATCTAATAGAGAAATAAATTTCTAAGACACTTACACTGAAAGAAGTACAGGAATACAATAATTAGAAAATTGTATCACCTAGTCAATATATACGTACAATATACAATGAAATTCGTCAAATACACTTGTAAAAACATATTTTTTGTGGAATATATTATATACATATTATATTTAACAATATTGATAGAAAAAAACTTAAAGAATTCCATTTTAACCTGGCGTCGTGGGGGCTGGGTCAAAATTACCCATGCGTTTTCATCTTTTAATTTGCTCATCTATACTTTATTTTAAGATATTTTAAGAATTTGTTTGTTTATTTTAAGATATTATAAGAATAAGTGTAAAAAGCTAATAAAGATAAGAATTTTATCTTATACATGTATTATAAGGATTATTATGGAGGCATTGCGTGTTGAGTGGCAGAACTCAACGCCGCGCTTTGCCTCGACACCAGAGCGAAGAAAAATGGAAATATAAGCGTAGATAAATATTTCACAATCTAGTGGGAATCGAACCCACAACCGTCGCATTTACGCGCGAAACCCTTGTGCCACAGCGCCACGGCGGCCTCTATATTTTATTTTATTAAATAAATATATTTTTTATATAACTTTTTTTACACTTGTACAAACAATTTGTATTAATATACAATTGTAGTAGAAGGTGAATTGTCTTCCTCAAAGACTTTCAATTGTGTAAATCGGCTATTCTTCTTTTCGAAGCTATATTTACATAAAGTATAACCCTGTAGAGAACCATTGTCCATGTCCCAAAAAATTATGTGATATATTTTGCCATAACAAGTTAGGAAAAAATAATAAAAATTCTTAGGGAAAAATAAAAATACGAAAAATTTCATAATTCTAGGTCAACTGAAAGAACCTTATTAATTTTGCTTCCCTTTATAGTGTCGATATTCGTATTTTTTCTATTTAAAGCTGTTATTTTTAAGAATTTGACCACAAATATATAATTTTCAGACTTTTCCAGAACTAATACTACCTACTAGGTTAACCTGAAACACCTTATTAATTTTGATTCCCTTTATAGTATCAAATCTATATCTTTTTTAATTTAATATAATAATATGTTTTATTTTTCAGGAAATCACGTGACCATAGATATGGTTTGAATTTCAACTGGATATCTCCGGGCATTCCTGAATTAAAGGATCTTGATAAACAGACAGACAGACGGACCACACAGTGATCTTATAAAGGTTCCTATTTTCTTTAAAAAGTACGAAACTCTGAAAACAAAAAAACTCGTAATTATGACCAAGCCACCATGACGTCAGGTTAAAATGGATTATTTAAGTTTTTTATCAATATTGTTACAGATAATATTTATGTATTTACAAAAAAAAAATG
Organism: Heliconius aoede; assembly: GCA_037355905.1. NCBI lineage: Eukaryota > Metazoa > Arthropoda > Insecta > Lepidoptera > Nymphalidae > Heliconius > Heliconius aoede. The sequence goes on from JBAIZZ010000023.1 coordinate 923,335, forward strand.
TTTTTACAAGTGCTTTTACTAAATTTATGACATATTGTTATTATTCACGTATATAGTAACTGGGTGACACAATTTTTTAATTATTGCTGTTCTGTAATTCTTTTAGTGTAAGTATCTTAAAAATCTATTGCTTATTAGATATTTCTTATATAGCTATTATAATTATACAAGGGGTACGGAAGGGAAGGGAAGGGAGATAGGGAACCTCCGTGTTAAGACACTCCGTTCCCCACTTTCTGCCTAATTCTGGAGGCATTGCATGTTAGGTGGCAGAAATCAACGTCGCGTTTTGCCTCATCATCAGAGCGAAGAAAAATGGAAATATAAACGTAAAGAAATATTTCACTTCCTCGATTGGGAATCGAACCCACTCAATCGCGTTTACAGGCGACACCCTTGTGCCACTGCGCCACGACTGGCCTACATATATTTTATCAACACAGCAAAATAAATTAAAAACGTTTCATGCGAGAATAAATGAATGCTTTGTATTTTTGTACAAATTTGTACATGACCTACTAAATATCTTACTAAGCATAAAAGCATATAAAGCTAATTCCTGTCGTTAATGAATCTGAGATTACATCACTCGGACAGTTTTCGAGATATAGATTATTTTTTTGTTAATTTAAACCTTATTTAAACCTAAATTTAATCCTTTACCTACCTCTAGCTACGATACTATACCAGAGATTAAAAAAACTGTTAAGTGCGAGTTGGACACGCCCACTGTGGCTTTGAAATACAACTTATTATAGTTGATAAGTTAGAAGCTTATTGTTTTACAGTAAAATACCTATTATTTTTACATATTGGCTTTTCTCCTTTATTTTGCGTTAACTTAGAAGCTTGATTTTTCTGTGCGGCATGGGATCACCAACTTGAATCAAACTGATATTTATTTAAGCTTGATATGCTCACCCGATCTCAAGATAAATAAATGTTCTTGAGAAACGGATATTAGACAAAAGAATCCAGTTTTACATGTCGGTACGAAAGCCTTAAAGTGAAAAATAAAAAACAATAAATATAATAAATCTCGCTTACAGTCAGATAGGTGTTCATTTCGCAATTACACATATTATATAATGATATGTGTGATATATTTATATAGAAAATTCTTTAGTTTTCCTAAAAGTAACATATTTAGGTGTTAAATATTACTTAAATCGATTGTCAATTAAATGTCAACAGTCTGAACCGAATTATGAACAACTTATTAAGATGAGCTTTCTCTCCTTTTCGAAAAGCTTTCGTTTAGCGTCTTATCTTATACAACGTGATCAGTTGATTTTCTTATATGACTTTTGGATAGTTGTTTTCCTTAGTAAATTTACATTAGAAAACCGTTTTACTTTTTTTATTTTTTCTCAGCTTCAGCACACAGGTAGGCAGAGGGAAACTCGGTGTTAAGACACTCCGTTCCCCAATTTCTGCCGAATTCTGGAGGTATTGCATGTTAAGTGGCAGAACGCAACGCCGCGCTTTGCCACATCAGAGCGAAGAAAATGAAAATATAAGCTTAAATAAATATTTCACTTCCTCGAGTGGGAATCAAACCCACAACCGTCGCGTTACAGTCACACCCTTGTGCCACTGCGCCACGACGGCTTTTGTCTCGACGCCCATTATTTACAAAATAGACGACAATGAATTTAAATTTAATTGTAAATATATAATATATGCAAAATCTACTCGCATACCAATATTATTGGTTAAATGTAACCTATTTTACCTGTGGTATGAGTTACCTTGAGGACCTATAATATACTACGTACTTACTAATAATAACTAATATTTCACTTGATTAAATAATTTGACTAGATATTTATTTCAAAGCATATCATATTTATCTGTCTTGTTGTTTTACAAGCGTATATAACGTATATAACTAATTTGACGAACTGTGTTTGGTCATGGACAACATAATTATAAGTATTATTCCCATGAAAATGGAAAAATTAAATTAAAAATTAAATCAAATCAACTTCACGCTATATCCCGCAAACAGTAGGAAGGCAGAGGGAACGTAGTGTTCAGAAACTCCGTTCACCACTTTCCACCGAAATCTGGAGACATTGCGTGTGGCGGAACTCGACGCCTCGCTTTGCTTCGAAAAAAAACTATAAAAAATTAGCTTTTCTTAAAAAAAATGTCTTAATAAAATTAAGACATTTTTATGCACGTTACCTTACAAATGCTAAAGTTACCTTCTAAATTTCGTATTTTTTATTTCTTCTCTATAATACTATTATAGAGAAGGTTACGAATCGTAGAAGCCTGACGATGGAAACAATGATGAAATGAATAAGGAAATGATATAAAGAAAACATGGTTAACATTTTAAAATAAAATTTATTTCAATTCAAATTGTATACAATATAAGTACATAACATAACGAAACTATCTTAGTATGAAATTATTATTATTTAAGGAATACACTTGTTATACATGTCTTAATTTTTAGGAGGACTGGGAGATTTATAATGATTCTTGTAAATTTTGTGCCAGAATTTTAAGCTGTCTTTTTGGAATTTTTTCTTGACAGATAATGTACTATTTAATACCATATAATTAAGATTATCTTGGCTCACTGCAGGCCAACTTGGATATGGAGAACAATTTAATATAGGGTTTCTGTAAAAAAAATAATAATAATTTAAACTAATATATCAATTAAAAAAGAAACTTAGTGAATTCTTGAATTTTACAATTTTGCCTTTTGCTAGAAACATTTATCAGTTGAAAACTAATGGGAAAGATATTTTAATATTTGAATCTTTCCCCTATTATTCTCTTATAACATGAGTAATAATGTATATAACACATGTTGTAAGTAAATAAACAATTAAATATTTATTTAGTAAAACAGGCAATAAAGTAAACAAATGGACTTGTCAAGATTATCTTCTGTATAATATACTTTAAACACATTAATATAAAACATATTATTGTCGCCGTGGCACAGCGGCACAAGGATGTGACTCTAACGCGACGGTTGTGGGTTCGATCCCTATTCCACGAAGTGAAATATTTATTTACGTTTAAATTTCCATTTCTTCGCTCTAGAGTCGAGACAAAGGGCGGCGTTGAGTTCTGCTACTCAACACGCAATGCATCCAGAATTTGGCAGAAAGTGGGGAACGTAATGTCTTAACACAAGGTTCCCTCTGTCTACCCTGCTGTGTGCGGAAAACAGCATGAAGCTGATTCGATTTGATTCGATTCGACATTAATATACAATTTTTATTTCTTACCCAGTAGTAACAAAATTAATCCACAACTCTCTCATAATTTTTTTCATATTTTGGTACTCTTTTGATAGAGTACTTTCATCTCCTGAATCCATGACCGCTTTATTTCCCGCAGAATGTCCGGCCCCGCGGGTTTGTGTAAAGTTAATATTTGGTTCATTTATATCGACATATACATATTCATATAAATATACATGCTCGTTGCCAGCTGCTGCTTGCAGTTCCGCTGACATACCTGTTCCCACAGCAAACATAACGTCTGAACAAAATTTTATATAACCTAAAATATTGTCATTACCTACAGGCGTATTATTAAAATAGAATTTTTTTAATGCATTTTCTACATCTATTCGGTCTTCTTCATCTTTAAATTGCAAATCCACAGGAAGAAATTCAGTGAAATTTTGATTCATCTTATCTTTGAACGTGTTAAAATCATCTAAACGGTAGAGGCCTTCCATATCAGTAATACCATATAGCATAGGTAGTTTCGAGAAATTGCCACTTTTTAATATATTTATAGGACTATCATCGAGGAAAAGTTCTTGTCCAACATCACGTTCAACACAAGGCGCGAACACCGTGGAAGCGTCAGGTCTATGGGAGACATCGACGGAAAAAAGCTTGTCATAAGTGATATTTGTGAAAAAAGCTTGTAATTTTTCTAAATTATCGACATCATCATGACCTAATTGACTTGCATACATCTTTGCATTTGCCAGGGGATCATTTTGAACAGCAACTGATGCAACATTATTTCCACTTTCTGGGATGACTTTATGAAACAATCCTTTTGCTACTTTGGAAACTATCATAAGATCAATAGATGAGGCTCCAGCACTCCATCCATCGATTGTTACGTCATTGGGATTCCCACCAAACTTCGCTATGTTCTTTTGAACCCATCGTAGTAAAGCCAATTGATCCTTCATAGCTGCATTACCGGGTACATCTTTAGTACCCAGGCACAGAAAACCGTGTGGTCCAAGGCGATAATTAAAATTTACAATGACGACTTTTTTACTCTTCAACAAATGAATTGGAGTTCTTACAGTGCCATAGTTATACTGATACGCTCCTCCGTGGAAAAATACTAGTACAGGTAAGCTAGTTTCATTTGTATCAGGCACATATATGTTGGCAAATAAGCAGTCTTCTTGAGCCTTGTATTTAGGATCTACCTGGACTATTTGACCATTACGAACACGCACTCCTTGTGGACATATCACGTAATTTTGAACTGCTTCATAGGTCTCGTTCCATGTTGGTGCTGCAAGTGGTGGCTAAAAATATTAATATGAGCGTTATAAATGAAGAAAATAATGATGAATGAAAATAAAAATAAAATTTTGTATATTGCAAAAATAGAATGTTTAACAGAACGAACAAAAAAATATCAAATAATTGACATAATTTTATTTTTGTGACCGAGTAATAAATGAAGTGAAATTGTTATTACTTACACCAAATTTATTGGGTCCAGTAGGTGCTTTAGCGTATGGTATACTATAAAATTCAAAATAATCTTCGCCCTCTGGCCGGTAGCCTCGAACCGCTCCTTGGTCGATGTTTATAACACGATCTTCCAACGACGTCGTTAGCTTCGCAAAAATACATAATAATAACCCCAATCTAATCATCTTGAATGCTGTAAGAACGACTTTCAATTAGCCAAAATATATATAGACAATGAAGTAATTTATTAACAATATCGTGAGCAATCTCGATGTTCTAATTTATATCTGATATATGTTCCACATAACATAGATATAAATTATCTATAATAATGGCTGTATAAGCAATATTTCCAATAAGCATTTGATTTTTAAGTCACGTACACTGTAAGAAGTGCAGAAATACAATAATTAATAAATTGTGTCACCTAGTTAATATATACGTGGATGTGCGTCTAATTATAATATATAATGAAATTCAGTAAAGGCACTTGTAAAAACATTTTATTTCTGTGTCATATATTATGTAAATATTAACTGTAACAATATGGATAAAATAATTTAAATAATTCCATTTTAACCTAGCGTCGTGGTGGACTGGGTCATAATTAGACACACGTTTGCGCGATTAAATTTGATTATCTAAACTTCGAAAAACTAAAAATCGTGAATAGAAAAAAAAATCCGTTGTCTGAACTGTTGACGTATCTTAATTATTTTTCTTTGGTATGGGTTTGTTAAATTTTTCTCAATATGCTGCTCCCGTGAAAGGAGGGCAGACGTTAAGGAGGGAGGGGGGGGCCCTCCCCCCATTGTATAAATGCTACCTTTGCTAGTGGGACTCAATAGGTGGAACTCAACTTGTAATGTATGGAAGTCAGGTAATCGGGAAATTTAGTATACAGTAAAAGAACAGAGTTGAAAACCGGTAAAAAAATATTTTAGGTGCTATTCTATATTACGTATACATGCCTGATTTCCAATATTCAAGGGCGTGTAAAAAATTATAAATAATAAAAAATTTTACACTCGTAGTATTTTGCAAGTATAATCATGTAGTGTGATATTTACCTATCACCTACCAACATCCTCTATTGACACAAATTATTTATTCAAGTGTCATTAAAAATATATATATTAAAATTATAAGAAGTAGTATAGATATTATTTTTATTTTAATATCTATATCACTTCTAATGTAAAATATAAAATAATTTTTATTATATGTCTATAAATATTATTTATATATATACATATATTGAATAATAATAATGAAGATAAATAATATGAGAGCTTTTTTATATTGGTTATTGTAGTTTTATAAATATAGGGGCTGAACGAATTTAACTGAGATTATTAAATACTCGCCCAATCAAAGTTATTTCCTTCCTTTTATGTAAGCTTCCTTGTTTAATGCGACGGTTGTGGGTTCGATCTCCACTCGATGAAATAAATTATTATTTTCATTTCATTGCTCTGGAGACGAGGCAAAAACCCAGCGATATGTTTCGTCAAGCAACTTGCAACGCCTCGAAAAATTTAACGGAAAGTGGGGAACGGAATGTCTAAACACGAGTTTCCTACTCTGCCGTGTCCGTAATATAGCGTGAAGCTGACTTTTTTATCTTATCTTTTTTATCTTACTTTTTTATCTTTTATCTTCTTCAATTTTTTATCTTTTATCAAACGGCGAAACTCAATTACTTCGTTTCCCCAAAAGTCTTATATACAAGGAATATTTCCTGCCCCAACGTGGCATCAATATTATTCTCCAAATTAAATGTAAACCAAACTTAGATATTTATAGGATTGTAAAACAAATATTACATTATTTTATATTTAATAAGAATAATAACAGCAGGTATATGAAAATATATTTTATAAATAATGGCTTTGAGTATATCCTGTTCTATTTGACGGTTGATATAATAAATTACTATAATAAAGTTAAACAAATAACAACAAAAAATAATAAATTTTAATTTTTAGGAGGAATGGGGTGTTTATAGTGTTTCTTGTAGATCTTATCCCAAAATTGTCTGCGGCCTTTTAGGAAATTAGTTTTTAATGTTAATGTATTATTTATCAACATATAGTGATTGCTCTCTTGGTCCACTGCGGGCCACTTCGGGTATAAACAACTGTCTAATACTGGTTTCCTGAAAATAAAAATTAAGATATTTAGTCTTAAACTAATATATGGGATAATCATCAATGAAAAACTACTTAAAGATGAGTCGGGCAATCAACCATAAGACCTCTAATGGGGATATTTTCCCCTTTAGAGCTACGTAACTCTCGAAAGAATCTATTAAATCCCCTTATTTTCGAATTCTCAATATTTCTTTTTGCTAGGAACGTTGAAGACTTGTGCGTTAATAATATTATATGGTGTTATTAATATTTTCCGATTGATTTTTATTTAATTTTTTTATATTAAATAAAAATCAAAATTATTTTCTAATAAACACAAAAATAAATAAATTAGCTTCACGCTGTATCCCGCACAAAACTCGGCAGGCAGAGGGAGCTTAGTGTTAAGAAACTCTGTTCCGCACTTTCCGCTGAATTTTTCGAGGCATTCCGTGTTGAGTGGCAGAACCCTATGCTGGCCTTTTACCCTGGCGCCAGAGCTAACAAATGAAAATTATATAATTAATAATTCACACCCTCGGGGATGGAACCCACAACTGTCGTGTTACAATCACACCCCTGTGCCCCTGTGCCACGCCGGCCTCAATATACATAATATATTATATTTTTATAACAATGTCAATATTATATTAGCAAGATAGACCTGTAATTATTTTTCTTTTATCTTTACTTAAGAGACATATATAAATTATTCAATTTTATTTTCTTACCCAGTCGTAATAAAATTAAGCCACAAATCTCTCATAACTTTTTTTATACTCTTGTACTCTTCTGATAATGTACTTTCATCTCCTAAATCCATGACTGCGCTAGTTTCGGCACAGTGTTTCGCCCCACGAGTGTTTGTATTTTTTATAAGCGGTTCAGTTATATCGGCAAATGCGAATTCAAATAGATATATTTGATGATTGCCAGCTGCTACTTGCAATTCCACCGACTTTGCTGCCCCCTCAGCAAACATAACGTCTGTATAATATTGTAAAAAACTCAAAATATTTTGTTCACACACAGGCATACCATTAAAATAGAATGTTTTAATTTTATTTTCAATTTCTTTTTGTTCTTCTTCATTTTTGAAAACCAGGTCTTCAGGAAGAACTTCAGTGAAATTTTGATTCATTATATTTTTCCACTCGTCAAAATGTTCCAAACGATAAAGGCCTTCCATACTAGCAATACCATATAGCATAGGTAGTTTCGTAAAATTGCCACTTTTTAAAATATTTATGGGACAATCATCAAGAAACAGTTCTTGTCCAACATCGCGTTCCATACAAGGTGCAAACATTATTGTAGAGTCAGGTCTATTGCTGACGTCCACTGAATTAAGCACATCGTATGTGGAATTTTTATAAAACGCTTCTAATTTTTCTAAATTATCGACATCAACGAAACCTAATTGGCTTGCAACTATCTTTGCATTTGTCAGGGGATCAATTTGGATACTGAACGACGCAGCATTTGTTCCACTTTCTACAATAACTTTATGAAATAATCCTTTTGTTATTTTCGAAATCGCTAAAAGATCAACAGCTGCAGCTCCAGCACTCCATCCATCGATTGTCACATCATTGGGATTCCCGCCAAAGTTCGCAATATTCTTCTGAACCCATCTTAATAAAGTTACTTGATCTTTCATGGCGGCATTACCAGGTACGTCTTTAGTACCAAGGCACAGAAAACCGTGTGCTCCTAGGCGATAATTAAAATTTACAATCACAACTTTTTTACTCTTTAACAAATTAATTGCTGTTCTCGTATAACCGTAGCCGAACTGATACGCTCCTCCGTGGACATGTACAACTACAGGTAAGTTAGTGGCGTTTGTATCAGGCACATATATGTTGGTAATCAAACAGTTTTCTTGGGGTTTTAGTTTAGGATCTATCTTCACTGCTGTACCATTTTTAATTCGCTGCCCTTGTGGACATACGACAAAATTTTCAATTGCTTCATAAGTCTCGTTCCATGTAGGTGGTGGAAGAGGTGGCTGAAAACATAAATACCAATAAGTTTCAGAAAAAGTAACAAATAAAATATTTGCCAGAATACACTAAAAATTATGAAATAATTTACACAATCGTAAAACGTAAGACGGTACATATTTCTTTTAGTGTGTATCTATTAAATATAATGACACGTCACCTCAATGATTTAACTTTAAATAGCAAAATTATATTTATTATCGATTATTAAAATTAATGAACCTAGTGTTAAGACTCCGTTCCCCATTTTCCACGGAACTCAAGAAACATTGTGTGGTGAGTTAATTAGTATGCGTTAGATTATTAATTAATTACTATTTACACCAAATTTGTTGGGTCCAGTAGGTGCTGTAGCGTAGGGTATCCCGTAAAATACAAAGTAATCTTCGTTCAGAGGTCGGTACCCTCGAACTGGTCCTTGATGAATGTTTACAACACGATCCTCTAACGACGTGGTTAGTTTCGCAAAAATACACAATATTAACGCAAGCCTCATCATCCTAAAGGCTGTAACAACAAAATGTTAACTTAAGTTAATATCGACTATGAAGTAATTTACTAATCTAGGTCAACTAAAAATATTTTTTCTGTATAACATATTATCTATAATTATAATACCTTTTATGTAATAGGCAAGAGGTTTTTTAAGACTCTCGCACTGATGGAAGCACAGAAGTAAAATAATTAAAAAATTGTGTCACTTAAGTAATATGTGCTCGATTAATTATATTATTATTACAATAAAAATAGATTAAAACACCTGTAAAAATATTTTATTTTTGTGTAATATACCCACTCTATAACGTGTGCACAAGGGCCACTCTGTATATGATGTTAAAAGAATATATAATTCTATTAATTATGTGACAATGGGGAAATTCATGTTTTTTCCTAGTAGATATTTTCATTTTTACCTAAACATCTAAAACGGCGATAAATACTCCGCCGCAAATTATCAAAAATTTCAGAATCATAAATAGAACAATTTAATCACGTTTCGGTAAGAATTGTGATATAAAAAGAACTATTCTGAATTTTGAGTGCGACATCTCTTATGAATATTATTAGGTGGACGTTCTGATAAAAACAAGAAATATTATCGAAATTAATGGAGACATAACTCAGCACGTTATTAAAATTTAAATAAACTTACTGATGGCAACTGCTCACGTGCACTTTTATGGTGAATCCTTTTCTATTAAAATAGTAAAACTCTGGAATGTGATTCCATCAGACATTCATCGACCCAAATCCCTATATATACAAAGGTCGTGTAATTGTTTTCTTCCCTTACAATAATAATCTATTTATTTATTGGAAATAATAAATAGTATGAATAAATTTGATTTTTTGACATTTGATTTTCACAGTACATGTAAGATCAAAATGCAACGGCGGCCTTGTCGCTACAAGCGATCTCTCATAATCTCTTATCTGAAAAAGTCAGGGTTTACAAATAAATAACACTCAAATTTTATCTATACTTTTAATAAGATAAGATATAACAAATATATGCATGAATAAATAAATGTTATTGCTTATTAATTATATTGTAAATATATTATGTTCAAAATATTTTTTTTTACAGTGGTTGAACTGTCAGCCACATAGCAGAGTGTTCTTTATAAAGATATATTATAAGAATTGTAGAATTTCTAAGGGTCTAGCCCGATAAGCATAAACAAATGACGTTTCATTTTACAACGATAATTTTATTATTAATCTTGTTAAAAAAACACTTTTTCATTACTGGGGAAAAAAGTAATAATTATATTAGGCTTTTATAGAGTAGTTTAATCTGTGGTTTCATTTAAAAAGGTGCTGACAAAAACGCTCTGCATATTTGTAAAACATAATATAATATACGAGTATAAGACTTAACAACTAAATAATAAAATAATAACATCAAAATATCTAGTTAAACTTAACTCATTTGACACCTACTCCCCATCCATGTAAGTATCTCTGGATCATCCTTTTTTGGCCTCAACAACCATATATATCTGTAAATTATCGTTGCTGACAATGAACCTAGAAGAGGTCCTGCCCAATATACCCAATGAGCGGTCCAGGTATTTGTCCAAATTGCTGGAGCCAATGACCTTGCCGGGTTCATACTAGCTCCAGTCAAAGGTCCCCCGGACAAAGAAAGACCAAGAATTATTAAACCAAACTTTATAGGATTAGTTTCATTATTCAACGCGTTCACAGGATCCCATACAGCACAATTTATAAATACTAACCCCGCTGTCAAAAGAATTTCAATGCCCAACGCTTGATATTCGGTGCAATATGCATGTGGTCGAGTGACGCACACTGCTGATGATATGTTTGATGGTGATAAAAGAACTAGCATACCATAGCCTATAATTGCACCAGATATTTGAGCTATAACATATGACATTCCAAGAACTATAGACATTTTACCCCAAATTATTGCCGCGAAGGTAACAGCAGGATTCATGTGAGCACCAGATATATGTCCAAAAGTTTTTATATTAAGAGTTACAACGCAACCAAATCCCAAAGGTGCATACAAGGGGGGATTCACAGGAAACCCATCAATCGGCAAACAGGTCATACAGCCAAAAAATAACATAGTAGAAGTAGCAACTACTTCCGCCATAATTGCTCTCCAGTTACATAACCACCATGATGATACACGATTTTTTGATTCATTGTTTATGTCTTTAACTACCAATTCCTCGATGACTACTTCATTGTTATCCATAATTTCTACACGTAGGTAACAAATACAGTAATTCACTTTTTTTTGTCACTCATCACATTTAATATAGATGTATTATTTCTTAATTACACTCCACCCACTTTAAATATTTGTTAAAATTAAAGATTTATGATGTCAATAAAATCAAAGTGTAAATGATATTTGAATGTTATCACAAGATATTACTATCAATATGTCACTTACAATATAATCTATTGAAAATGTGTACTTGTATTGGATCATCACCTAATCAGGAGTGAGCCAGAAACAGTTACATATCTTTACATAGTAAATATAAAACAAAGTCGTCTTTAAAACTACACAACGGGTAATTTTTTTAAAAAAATTCAATTGAATATTCTTATGGTAAGTACGAAATTGCAATATAAAATTTTAATGATTTTCATATTAGACATCTTAAGTGATTTGCTGCATGCCGGATATAGCGTCGTTGAAAAAAGCTAGTGACATATAACTTATGTATAATATAATATGTATAATATAATAATAATAATATTATGTATAATATAATATATAGCAGCTGGATATTGGATATCCAGAAAGTGGAATCGAATAATAAAGATAATATTTATTGAATATATAATTAATAGTAATTTTCGACAGCGCGTTTTACAATTTCTGGTTTACAAGTATAGTGTTCTAGTGAATTGTGAAATCAAAAGTGACCGTGAAAAAATTACAATAAATAATATTATATACATGTGTTTTACTCAATAACGCTTAAATAAGCAGATCATATCAATATAGGTGAATTGTTTTCCTACAGATTTTCACTTGTGTAAATATAACATTTAATAATTTTAAGTAGTTGAAGCGTAAAAAAATGTTATTTATATTGTTTAGATAACCTTGGGTACTGTATGTTAAAAATGTATTATACAGAGGCCAGTCGTGCCGCAGGGGCACAGAGTGTGACTGTAGAACCGACTGGTTGTGGGTTCAATCCTCACTCGAGGAGATAAAATATTTACGTAAGCTTATATTTCCATTTGTTAGCTCTGGTGTCGAGGCACGCGGCTTTGAATTCTGCCACGCAACACGCAATGCCTCCAGAATTCGGCAGAAAGTGCGAAACAAGGTCGCTGCCTACCCTGCTGTGTGCGGGATACGGCGTGAAGCTGAAGAAAAAAAAGCAGAATAATGATGTTTGAAATATTTCATGTAAAGTAATAGTTAAAGTATAAAAAAGTTTACTTAAACTTGTGTTCGTGACTTGTGAACGTGATCCACGCAATCGTAAAAATAATGGAAACTCAGTTTTCATCAGTTAGAAGGACAGATATACAAATTTAATAGCTAAATACTGAAAAAGACTTTAAAATAAATACTCCTTACAAAAGTCTATATGAAAAGCGTCAAAATACACTACATTTTCACCAAATCTCATGGCATCTCGCAACTGTAAATGTAATTTCCCCGAGGAAATAAGCAATAACACTAGAAACAAGTACATGCGTGATAACACTGGGCTGGTGTCGCTCTATTTTAGGATGCTCACATTTTATTAGGATAGCGAAAAAATTTACTGCATAAAATTTTGTAACGAAAAAACTTATATTTAATTAAAATATATTTTTTGTATAAAATTTTATAAATTATGCCTCTCTTCATTTTTTGTGAATGAATAAGAAATAATCTATTAAGAAGTGTTATAATAGAAAAAAAATTGTCATTATATATACATATGTATCTGAAATACTGTTTTTATTGGAATTTAGATTTTTTATTGAGATTTAGAAGGTATTGCATGTTAATTGGCGGATGTCAAAGCCGCGCTTCGCCTCGACACCAGAGCAAAGAAAAATGGAAATATAAACGTAAAGAAATATTTCACTTCCTCGAGTGGGAATCGAACCCACAACGGACGGCACCCTTGTGCCACTGCGCCACGACGGCCTCAACTTTAAGTGAACTTTTATTTATTCCAAATCATGATTTAATAAAACAAAAGGAAGGTAAGTGCTTAAATTATATAATTTAACTTTTAACAATAATAATCGACGTAATTTATGTGAGTCAGATTTTTATTTTTACAAATGATTTTAATTAAAACGTGCAGGCTTTAGTGTATTCAATTGCGGAGCGCTAATGACTTGAGTAAATCAATTAAATTTAATTGTTGGCCTTTCAATTAATATTCTGATTGAAATTTTAAACAGTTTTTGAAATAGCATAGAAATATAAATAAGTTTGGATGGGAGTTCGAATACTACATAAATTGATATAAATGTAAAAGATGTTATTCTGATGTAGTTCTGAGTTTGATTGAGAGTGAGATTGAGATCTCAGAGCCGCCAGACCTACGTCAATTTAGCAAGACTGAAATTTTACGGATTAATAGCCTAATATGTAGTTAAGACGGTATGTACACTCTCTAATTTGAAACTGGGAACCTTTCAGAGATAGCACCAACTTAATTTGTTTACTTAATTTGTGTCCCTTGAAAAGGCCTCACTTTATAAGTTAGTGAGTAGACATACTGTTTTAACTACATATTAGACTAGTCCTAAAAATTTCACCTTTGCCAAAATAACGTAGATGCCAGGCTCTGGGATTTTGGGAAGTTGGTGAAAAAATTGTATTCAAATTATTTACAAAGTTTACAAATATATTAATAGAAAAATCTTCTTATTTCACCAAAATGAGTGAATTATCATTGTCACCGCTCACAAAAAAAGCCTTGTTTTTAGATGAATTCCCGCACAATTTTCTCGACGTGGCGTGTTAAGTAATGAATTAACGCCGTATTTTCTATTTCGAGTTCGTATTTTGTATTAAATCCCATAGCAGCTGTAAAAGGTTAATAAAAACACAAATTTTCCACACAATCTTTTATTTCTAGATGCCAAACAAATAATTATAATTAAAATATTTAAACTAATATGAATTAAACTAACGATGAAAATTACAGTAATATTATTATAATATAAGCCACGTGAAAAGAACACAAAGACAAAAAGATTTTTCCAAAATTCTACTTCAGTTGAACCAGCACCATAAAATACGTGACTACCGCCCCCAAAACCTGAAATGAAAAGATAACAACAACAAACGTAGATTATTTCTGGCATTCCACCAAATATTTGTATGGAAATGGAGTTTTTATAACCTAAGAATTTAACTCAAGTATCTCGAAACAAAGTTCTCTCTGCTTACCCTACTATATAAATACTATAAAAATAATAATACGTGGATATAACTGAGAGGTATTGATTTTTTTTTATGGGAAAGACATTGAAGACGAGCGTCCAGGTCACCTGATAGTCAATCAATATCCTGAGGAGATATATATATATTTCAAAAATTAAATAATCCAATTTGGGGAAAGTGGTGCATTCCCACTTAGGGGAAGGTGATTCAACTTTCCCCAAAATTAAATTGTAGTGGTTCATTGCGATGTAACTTTTAGTTCCCAAGAAATTTGTGGATATACATACAAACGTGAACCCATGATAAATATTAGTAAATATTACAATACAATATAAAAACTCACAGATGCAAACAAATCTAAAGATACTGTGAAAAACTTCGCGCCCGAGATACTCATCGCCTTTTGACATTGCTGACAGACAATCTGAACGAAGGTTTTTGCTTCCTCCGACCCGTCGTACCATTGGCATGAATAAGCTGCTTCCATTACAGATGAACTCTATGAAAATATTATCAAATAAAATTGTAAAATTCATGCTAAAAACGTAATTTTACATGTGCATACGCACAGCATCTGACTGAAAACAAGACGGTTGTAGATTCGATTACCACAGAGTGAAATGAATTATTTTCATTTGATCGCACTCTTGAATGAAGGATGAAGAATTATAAACTCTTAAATGTATCTTACTTTTAAGTCTTATAAAATCAAAGTAAGTGCTTTAAAAAAAAAACAAATAAAAAAAAAATAGTTATATTAAATTAGAAACTGTCATACCTCTTCAATAAGCTTGTTTCCGAATATGCAGAAATGAAATACTTGAGCCAGCGTATAACTGAGGTATCCCACCGTGCTAAAAGCGTATACATTTAGGCCATTGATCTAAAATTATAAGATTTTATATATTTTAATATGTTACTTTGACTGTATTCGCGACAGATGTGGGTTCGATTTCAATTCGGGGAAATGATCTGTTTAATATTTTCAGCTCCTTGGTCTGGTCCTTGGTTACTAGAACAAGGAAGAGACCAAGCGCGATGTCTAGAAACAAGGAC
The DNA here is from genome assembly GCA_037355905.1 of Heliconius aoede. Taxonomy (NCBI): domain Eukaryota; kingdom Metazoa; phylum Arthropoda; class Insecta; order Lepidoptera; family Nymphalidae; genus Heliconius; species Heliconius aoede. Next base: position 939,137 of record JBAIZZ010000023.1, read on the forward strand.
GGTGCGTGATGAATTGTGTTATATGTATATATATGTTCCCACTGGCTACCCTATGCTCCAGTATGTATAAATATATTATATGTATTAATAATAAAACTTTTCAGGTTTTTATTATTATTATCACTTGCAATACAAAATTGCAAAATATTACCTTAGTCGCTTGATAAGCCAATAGCGTTAATGTAATCGTTGACACCAACATATGAAACAGCAAAGCTGTACCGTAGGTGTCTCCTATGGAGGATACCAATCTGCAAGTAATATTATAGATAACAGACAGACAATTAATTACAGAGACCGTCTAGACAAAACGCTAGAGGCAAAATAAAGAGGATAGTAAGGAAAGGAGCATCTTAACACACGTAGTGTATCTTAACACTATCACTCGGAGTATCTACTCCTTCCCCCCCCCCCCCCCGTTCGAAATATTCCTAGGCGATTTAATTTCATTTACGAACCATTGTCTTTCTTTACAACTAAACTCCAAAGATTGTCGAATAACTTTGTTCAATATAATAAATAAGTAACTATGTTTTTAAACAAAGAAATTATTATATTTTAATGCAAGAACTCGCTATATTCTCTAAGTATAATAAACACATTTTATGATAATTGTTTTTAGAGTTTTAAAACAAAGTAATTAAAAACAGACAGACAACGTTAGGCATAATCAATTAGTATAAACAGTAATTTTATATATTATTTAGCTATGAAAATCTACTTGTAAAGTAAAACAAAATTATTTAGAATATATATAACAAAACGTTATCACCTGACGATATGTTTGTGTCGCTCCACCCAGTACTTGATGGCCGAACGCGCCAACATCTCTTGTTTCTGAGTTAACCCATTTGGGTTGTTGGTTTGCTGCCCAAAGGTCTGGAGTCGCCCGCCAGCGCCACGTAAGTTCATACCGAAGTCTTGTTGAGTGGAATAAATACCTCTTATATCCAAATCAGTAGAGTCCGGGATTTTCTCAGAGTTTTCTGTTTACACGAAAATTAACTTAAAGAATATTCCGTTTTACAACAAAGCAGTTAGAAGTGGGTGTCAAGATACTCCGCTCTCCTGAATTGTAACTATGTCATGTGTTAGACATTATGTGTCGAATGGCTGAACTTAACGCCGATCTCAGTCTCGTCAGATCATAGCGTCTGGACAGTTTTCAATATGATATTTTTTTTCTGTCTTTTCTAAAAATATTTTTTTATCCTGTCTAGAGTGAAAATTAAATCAGCTTCACACTGTATCCCGCACACAGCAGGGTAGGCAGAGGAAACCTAGTGTTAATACACTCCTTTTGCCTATACAATATACTTTTATTACAAAATGAATTCATCTAACCTGTAGAAACTTTGAATAACTCAGCAGTATTAGGCCGATAAGTATCTAATGAAGCACTCAGCTCCATCAAAGGCTTCATTATAGCCTTCAAATGTTGCAATTGCTCGCAAGCGAATATCAGCCAGGAGCAGAACATTACGTCGAGAAGATTTGCAATCGCCATGGAAAACAGTAACCAGTAAATCTGTTTAAAATTTTATTATTTTTAATAAGAGTATTTTTTTTTCTCCTTCATGCTGTATCCCGCATATATAGCTGGGTAGGCAGAGAAAACTCAATGTTAAGACATTTCGTTTCCCACTTTCCTCCAAATTCTCGAGAAATTCCGTATTGAAAGGCGAAACTCAACGCCACGCTTTGCTTTATTACAGAGAAAATGAGAATATCCTTCTGTTTCATCTGGAGGATAGTTCATCAATAAGTTCTTTCTGTTTCGACGGTCGCTTAACCGTTGGTCTTCTGGTTTGCAAAACGAAAACAATATCCTTTGTACTTTTAAAATAAAAAAAATTGAATATATATTTTTTTTATTTAATGAAAAATATGGATACTTGCCTGAAACGCAAATGCAATAATGTACATAGTGCCACTCATAGCGTCGAATGGATACCAGGCTTTAAGCGGCAACCTTGGTACTGGCTCAGTAAGAGTGTCATTGGTCTCTTTGTCGACCAGCAAGCGAACGGATTCTCCAAAGAAAGTTATTGTGACCCAACCTAAAAAGATAAATATAGATAACTAGCTTTTACCTGCAGGTTCGCTCCATTTACCAAAAGGAAGTCACTAAAGGTTATGACACATCGTGACTTGATACACTCTAACTATGACACCAAGTACCGTAGGGTACATCGAAAAGACTAACGTGATATAGTTAATTTTTTAAATTTGATTTTTAATTATAAGAAACACTTCAGCTTTAAAATATTAGTAAAAATATATTTACAATTACTTTTCCTTATAGATTTAAATTAATATAACCATATTACAAACACACTTATAAATATAAAATGAAGAATACCCACAAATAACAGAAAATAATGTCATTCCACTGATGAAGTAAAGAAGTCTCCTCATCTTATTGAGGGAGAGCTGGTGGTACCTTGCATCAGACTCAGTGAATAAGGGATGACTATTCGATTGGTTCCATACGGCCAAAGTCCTAAAAATGCATTAATAAAATGAATAAATATTTCTTTAAAACAAATTGTTAAAAAAAATATAAATAGTTATTAAGAATAGCTTGGTATTCTAAAAGATAAAAAAAAAATATTATTATATAATAATATATTTTTTTATCTTGTCGTTGTATCCTGCAACAAGACATTGCGTGCTTAGTGGCAGACTCAGCTCCGTACATTGTCTTTGTCAAAATTATTTAAGAAAAATTCATTTCAATATCACTTTGCACACATTGGCACGCTCGGCCATCAAGTAATCAAATGTCACTGTAAATCAAACACACGACTACTGTGGTTTTAGTTAGACTCTATTAAACTGTGTTACGAATCATTTCGCAGTATCTTTAATCATAAATTTAATATATTAATAAATAAATCACGCTATATCCCGCACACGGCACCCAGGCAGAGGAAACTTAGAGTTAACACACTCCTTTCCCCACTTTATAATATATTTATAAAACCTAGTAAATAATATAAAGCCACTATTTTAAGATACATATATTTTAATTCAACGTCATTGTTAAAAATTTAATTACGGGAGGCTTTATTCACGATGAAATTGATCAACCGAGCTTTATTCCATAAGCTCACTGCAGTGCATGAGTGTGATGTATAAAACGGTAAAATGATAAGGAAATTGATATTATATTAATGTGGTATAATAAGTATTAATTAATATTCGCAAAATAAAAAATTAAGTACGACTTAAATTAAGTAACCCATTCAACACCACGCTTGCCTTGGCGAAGAAATGTAAATATTAATAAATAATAATTCTTTTTTTAGGCGGAAAATTTACTGAATCCAAAAATAAATTTCGATCCATGCATTACAACTCGAGCCCGGCTTTCCAGATAAAAGAAAATTAAAAGCTACTCCGGTAAAATTATTTTCTATTTAGAACGTTTTATATTCGACGGGTGAAGGAAAATTGAGTGAAAATGAATTCCCTTCTACAACTCCCGTTACTTAGGTGCTATTATTCATCCTTTGTCATAATTTGAAATTTTTCTCTCATTTTTTCCCTATTCATACAAAAAATTCCAAGGAAAGTATATTTAAACGAGTAGAGATTTGTATATTTTTTTATGAGTTGTACTGAATTTATAAAAGCTTATTAAAACCATAGTAAGCTCAGCTAGTAATATTATGAAAGAATATATCTATAAAAAAAATTTTTAATTATATAAAGCTTATTAGAAAGTGATCTCCGTTGGCTGTAATACAGTCCTTTAAACGTTCAG
>JBAIZZ010000023.1:943005-963764 GCA_037355905.1 Heliconius aoede
CTTAATATTTGGCATTAAATCGGACACGAGGCCCTGTGTTTTTATTTTCGTCATCATCTACAAAATTGTAATTTTTTAGGGATATTTTTAAAACTCTCTACCATTTAATGTGAATTTTACTAAGATATTTAAATTGTCTATTCACCTTGATCACTTATTGTGAAGATTTTTTTTAATTAAATTTCTTGTTGACTCTATTTATATAAAATTGATTGAGTGTAGTTTATTTTTTTTAAGAGCAGACTTAATTTGGAGACGTCTGACCGAAGAAATGTCATAAGGGCAAATGATCGATTTTTATTTCACCACCACACCTCAAGTTTTGCACTGACGTGTTTCAATTTCAGAGTCATACAGACCAATGGTGGTAAGTTTTCCATGGGAGCGACCGCATGGTGTCCCTGTGAACAGCCGGTTGTATCCTCTCCTTAAATATGAATGATGCCTCACCCTGTATTTATTTATAATTAGAGACACTCCCATATAAATTCATTACTGGATCGATTTTGTTTGCACGACTTCAATGTTAGTGTTTGATGTTTGATCTGATATTTGTTTTGTTTTGTTTTCATTGAAATGTTTACAATTCGATATTCTCTTATTTAACTTCGCGAGTCATTATGAAGCAAATATTAAATTTTCTATTTTCATATTTTTTTATTCAAATATGTGAGTGCCAGTCGTCGTGCAAACAAGGTGTGGCTGTAAAATTGACTGGTTGCGGGTTCGATAGTGGTTAAAACATTTTAATAAATCAAAATCGGAAAGAATCGGAGCATGAGCAGTTCTTGCCTCTTATACGAAATCTCATTCAGGACAATCATCCAAACATGTCAGCTTTACTTGTTTTTAATTCATAAATTGTCTTTATGACCTTTTCATTTTGACTGTTTCTTCAATCAGAGTGAGAAAATGAAAATATTAAATGATTCATCCCCGAGTGGGATCGACCGAATCGAACCCACAACTGTCACATTCAGACAACGTGTACTCTGATATATCAATTTAGATAAGAATATTTCGTATACAACTAGCACCCTCTCACTATAGACCACTTCAATGGATTCCTTCACATTCATCCATGAGTAATGACAGCAGCCTAGTTATTTGAGAATGACAACACTGGAAAAACCATATATGACAAACAGAAGAATGCTTAACTAAACATAGATCCTGATAACCTGCCTACCCTGCTGTGTGCACGATGGGAGTGAAGCTGAAAAGAAATCCCATTAAGACTATAATGGGTGTAAAAACACCGTATATTTAAAAGTAATTAAATTATTAAAGAACTGTAAGAAATTGTCAACCACTTACTTTTAACAGGTTATTTAGACGTTTGTTAACAAACATATGTAGAAAATATGACATAAACAGCTGACTATACAAAATGGCACCACAATATTTTCATTTTTATAACATAATGAAATCTAAATACAAATCAAAAGAGTTTCAAATGAGTTATAGAATTAATTCCTCACAAATGTGACAAAAAATATTTTTAAATTCTTAACGAATTTTTAGTTTCTCTGTCATTTACAAATATTTTTTTCTACTTCCATTTATTTACAAAGTGTTCTCGTGGAGATGAAACAGACTTTCTTCTCAACCGTAAACAATTTGGAGATCGTCTTGATGAATGTCTGTTTCAAATAAATCCTTTTTGTAAGTCGGCTCGTAGGCAGATGCTAGTATAGCTTTGATTTAAAATTTTCGTTTTTTTTTTTAAATTTTTACTACTACAAAAAAGTAATCTGATTTTGGAGGGAAGCGTCTGGTAAATATTGTATAAGGATTAATTAATTGGACGTATGGATTAGAGAAACGGAATCCAGATCGACTGGTGCTGGTGCTGGTGGTATACCTACATACATATGTATGTATGTATATAACATGTATCTACATATAAAATATATACATAATATGTAGATACAAACGCGAAAGTTATTCATTGCATCAAACAATCGTATCATTTATTTGATAATCCTGAACAAAGTTGGATATCTTTATGTATCTGGTAATTATCTTGGACAAGCATATGGTGAGGCCATTGTGGACCATTGGAACAACACCTGTAGACGCGATGGTTTTAGATTCAATCCGGTCCCTATTCAGGACATCACAGGAATCAATTAATTTCTCTACTCTGAGTTCCGTCACTAACCTGTCTTGAATTCTACCTACTCTCCAATACAGGATAGAGCGTGAAGCAGAAAGAAAATAAAACAAAACAAACGCAAGCCGGACTCGCCCACTGAGGGTTCTGTATAAAAATTGGAGGTATCGATTTATATTTTCTGAAATTTAGGCTTAGCTTAGCCAGAGCCCTTTCACATATTTTAATTTAATTTAATTTTGTATTAAGGCCGCCTTCCCGCCGACCCTTTATCTCATGAACGGTTGGATATATTGGGTTGAAATTCAACATATTTCTATATTTACTTAGAAAAGCCTCCATCCCCTCCACTATTTGCATTAATAATACATATTAAAAAAATGAAAACATTGAAAAGTTGCTAAATAAGTTTATTTTAGATTATATACTTATGTAAAATACTTTTTCACAGCCAGGTCTTAATAACATCGTAAATGTTATTTAAATATAATATTATTTAAGCGTTTCTATTATCGTATTTTAATCTTCCCTTCGTAACAAATATAAAGTAACTTGTTGTCCTGGATCGTTGACGACTTTGTTCCAAAGATGTTGGAGCTGCAAAGTAAAAAAAACATATAATTTATAAACTTTATTAAGAAATATATCTCAATCTTTATTGAAAATAGTTATATTTTTTTTAGTTAACTTACAAACAAATTAGAATTCTTATCCATCTTCTCCGTTTCGCCGCGAATCCTCCTTTCCAGTACAATGCAATTACAGTGGTCATCGTTTATTGGGCATGAACAGCTCTCTGCTACATTCTCTCTGTCATCCTTTATAGTGTCACAGGGACATGATGCCATGGGGTTATCTGAGCATGGACAACTATTCCTGGGATCGTTATCGATATCTCCTCTTTTGTTCAAACTGTTGTAATAATTTTTGTCTAATTTGGTCACCATATGCATAGCGCTATTGAAAGATCTGTAAAAGGTTTTTATATTAGAGTGGACTGTGAGGAAAATGTATTTTTTTATGGGAGAGGACAACAACAAACGAGCGTTCGGGTCACCTCATGGTAAGTGATCACTGCCACCCACGACCCCATGCAACACCAGAGGAGTTACAGGTGAATTGCCGGCCGTTAAGGTGGAGGATGTTGGGCGTCGGGGTCCGGCATCACCTAATGCGAAACACAGTGACAAGAGCCACTACTTCACGCCGGTTTTAAATGCCGGGGGTGGTATTAATCCGGTCGAGTCTGCCCATGCGTGTTGCCATTACTGGTGACGTGACTCCACCACACGTACTTTAGTCGCCTCTTACGACACCGACAGTACCAGGGTGATCCTATTCTAAGCCGGGACCACATGGCTAACTTCACCAAAGCGAAGAAATGAAACCATAAATAAATATTTTCTTTTCTCGAGTGGGAATCGAACCCGCAACCAGTCGATTTTCATGATGATTATTTGAATAACATAAAAACGAGCGGTAAATTAAAATAAAAAATATAGTGAAAGATAATAAAAAAATCACGTTTCAGGAATTTTGGCGTACTCTATTCTGCACAACCGTCTAAACGACTAAAATATCGATATAACTTTTCACACTTCAGTCGTTTTAAGAAAGCATTCAAAATATAATACAGTGGACTATTCTAAATAAAATGAATTTAACTTATATTTACAAATGTCGGTTACACTTACAATGACGTGGCAATGATCATCGCGATAATGATAAAAGTCTTCATTGTCATTATTTACTCTGATTGGTACAGTTCAGTCAGAAGCTGGAGCACTCACTTAGGAATTCCAAAAGTGAGTCCCGTTTTTATACCGGACGTATCCATATATATGCAAATAGCGCAATTATTATTATAATTGCCTATTTGAAACGTTTTTCTTCTTATAAATAAATCTAAATAAATAGTAATAAAATACAAAGTTGAGGCCAGTACACCCGACAGGTTGAGGGTTCGATCCCCACTCGAAGAAATAAAATATTTAATATTTTTATTCATTTTCTCTGGTGTCGAGGTAAAGTGCAGCGTTGAGTTGCGGGGGAATGTGGCAAACGGAGTTAGTTAACCTTAGCGTACCCTCCTACATGCGGGATACAGCGTGAAGCTGAAAACAAAAGAAAAATATTTAAGCAGTAATATACGTAAAACTGTGTAAATTTTGTTTTTTTTATTTTTATTGAAGTATTTTTTTTTGACATATAAATATATAAGTAAACTATGATAAATTCATAATAAGTGTTATAAATTTTCAATGTGTACAACAGTCCATCTCAGTTTGAAGAGATGAGTAATTCAATGTCGCTTATATAAGATATTATTATCTTACGGTGGCACAGTTATTATTAGCATCACATTTGAGGTATTTCCAATGTTCCTACGGCTAAATGACCAGATCATAATCTGGTGGCACTGACTCCTAAGTTTGAACTCATTTTAAGGGATATGCCCACATTGCGTCACAAGTACACTGATGGCAATAACCATTCTGTCATAAATAACTCTTTTTTTTTCAGCTTCACGCATCAGGATAGGCAGAGAGAACCTAGTATAAAACCCTCCGTGCTCCACTTTCAGCTAAATTTGTGAGTTGAGTGGCAGAACTCAACCGTGTTCGTCTCGAAGACACCAAACAAATGGAAATATAAATTTTAATAAATATTTCATCCCTCGAGTGGGGACTGAACCCACAATCAGTCGGTCTTACAAACACACCTCTGCGCCACGACTGGCCTCACAATAATAAATAATTTCTTTATCTGTATTTATTTTTGGTTAAGCTGTATTTTAAATGCATTAAAAAGAACTAATAAATAATAAACAATTTACCTATTTCTAAAAAAAATATACATCCGCAAAATAGTATTCTTATCTAAGATATCTCTCTTTAACTAATGTCAAAGTTCGCAAGGCATAATTATAATGTAAGATAATTAAATAAAATAAAATAAAATGAATTTATATTATTAAATAATTATCTGGTGACCGGACCGGAGAGAATTTTTACACTTTACAGATATCTTTTTTATCGGCCTTAAATTACCTTCGTGGGTTTTCCATATATTAAACCATACATTGGACAAGTGAATTATGAAGTGAAAAACTGAAATGAACTGCATCTGCTGCGTTTGAATAGTTGTGCTATTTTTAATAAATTATCTCTGAAGTACCGTTTCGAAATAGTGATTTCTTGTAGGGCGAGTAAATAATAATTTATATATGAATTTTATAGGTTATAGCTTCGATTCTCAATCGGGGGGAGTGAAACATTTATTATTTTAATTTTTTCACTCTAATAAAAACGCAAGGCGCGGTGTTTAGTTCCGCTATTTAACACAAAATGCCTCGAGCGGCGGAAAGTGTAATTTTCTTATTATCATAATATTAATATGGTGTACCATATTATATAAATGATATCGATTTTATACTACGATCGTGTGAATCGTCATATTGTGAACGTATAATTACAAATTTTGACAAGTTGAAATCCAACCATACAAAAGCCGACGTGGCGCAGTGGCGCAAGGGTATCGCCCGTAAACGCGACGGTTGTGGGTGAAAGTGGGGAACGGAGTGTCTTAACACCGAGGTTCCCTTTGCCTACCCTGCTGTGTGTGGGATACAGCGTGAAGCTGAAAAAAAATAAAATTAAGGATGTCGCCGTCGACAAACTTTTCAAGCACAAGGTACCTGCATCCCTGGACGGGACCCACCTGGTGTCGCTGTAAGAGCCAAAGGGGTTATCAACATTAACCTCGTCCCCACCGTTAATCCCAAAAAAGTTTTTTTCTTTTCTAGCTCTTATGTAATCGAGATTATTTATAGTAGAGTCCTACTTCATATATTATATAATCCAAACAGATATTCTCACAGTGGAATTGGAGCCAACAACGACCGTATGCTAAATACTTGAAAGTAATTTATATAATTTTAATGTTATTCTTGACGGCGCCACAATGGCATAATATTTTAAAATATTTTTTTAAGTCAATCCATTTAAACATAACTTCAAACTTGATAACCTCTCTTGGTTTTTGCTTTGGTTAAAAGTCGGTTGTTATATATAAATTTATTTCTTTTTTACATATAACAATTTTTTTAAGAAAAAAAAAACATTTATCATATTTTTTTAGCTTCATGTTGTATCCACCGCATGGCAGGGTAGGCAGAGCACTATGCCCCAATTTAGATATTGCCGTTCCCTACTTACCGCCGAATTTTGGAGGTATTGCGTGTTGAATGGCAGAACTCAACACCGCGCTCTGCCTCGCTACCAGAGCGAGGAAATAAAAATATTGGATTACAACTCATACCCATAAGATCACCATGCCATCACTTAATTATTAATAACTAGTGCGCACCCCACTCACGTCAACTGCTTCATCTAAAACAAGTACACAAGAATTAAAACAGGAAATGGCCCTGGGCATATAATAATATTTAATAATTAGTATTAGATCATTCGAATGCAGTGCGTATCTTTTCAAAAAGAGATGTCCCCCACAAAGTTTGCCCCCCATCTACCACTATACTGGTCCCAGTAATGTTTCCAGCTAGTCCACTTGCAAGGAAAGCTATAGCTTCCGCATTGCTTCAGGTGTAATGATCCTGCCCATGGGAATAAGTTTTGTGAAGTACTCATAACTTTCATAGCTTCCATCGCCGCCGTGCATTTTCAGGGTGACATTCGTCTTTGTGTACCCTGGTTTTACACAATTGACCCTTACTCCTTTTGCAGCCAGTTCCAAAGCAGCTACTTTAGTTAAATATTCCACGCCTACCTTAGAAATATTATAGGACGTTTGGCCTGGAAATATAATGTCACCAAATACGCTTCCTACATTAACCACGTTTCCTTTAGATTTTATCAGGTGAGGAGCAAACGTTGTAATCATCATATATACCGAACGTAGATTAACATTCAAATTGTAATCAAAGGCGTCTAAATTCGGTGCAAGGATGCTCTCCGTTTCTATACCGCCAGCGATATTCAATAGGATATCTACACGTCCATAACGTTCAATTACTTGTTTTTCAATCAGCTTTATATCTTTTTCTTTTGTCACATCGCCGGTTAATATTAGTGGTGGTTTGGCTTTAATCTTCTGACACTCTTCAGCAAATCTATGCATGCTATCGGGATTTCTTCCAACGAGTGCAAATTCTGCACCATATTTAGCCAAAAGAAGTACAGTACTCTCCCCTATACCAGCCGTCGCGCCAGTCAGTAGAACAACTTTGTTTGTAAAATTCATTGTCGATTGTGATATGAAAAAAACTGGTGATATAAATTGCAAAACTCCTTTTATATGTAATCGAATCTAATAGATTACATTGTTCTGTACTCACATGATTTAATATTAAATTTTTATGGTATTTTTCAATGATATTCTGATAACATAACAAAACATTGTGAAATGTGAAGTATAGATTAAAAAATATTAAATGTAATTATTAAAATTCTATCATATAGATATAATACATTTCCTATTGTTACCATTGATAAGAGATGAGTAGTCGCGCAGGGGCACAAGGGTACGGCTGTAAACGCGTCTAGTGAGTAACGCGGTTGTCCATTCGTTAAAATATATTTTTATAATCAGCTTCACGCTGTATCTCGCGCACAGCAGGGTTGGCAGAATCAACCTAGTGTTAAGACACTCTGTTCCCCACTTTCTCCCGTATTCTGAAGGCATTGCCTCTGTCTTACCTTGACATAAACGTAAATAAACATTTCACTTCCTCGAGTGGGGATCAAACCCACAACCGTCGCGTTATAGTCACACCCTTGTGCCACTGCGCCACAACTGCGTCAATTATTTTTTTATTTATCTCTTACTCCGCTTTCTGTTAAGACTCAGCGTTCAATATTCCGATTTTTTACAGAAACCGGAAGATAAACTGTCTAAATAAAATCTCTGTGGATATGCAACTGCTTAGAAGATAAGAATGAAATTAAAGAAAAACAAACAGTTTTTGAAACTATCAGAATAAGGCGTTTCGCGAAACTATATAGTTTCAATTAAGGAAAATCTATTAACGTTTCCAGGACTGTTTTTTTATGGACCTACAAGCATAAATATGTTCAGTAGGTACTTTATAAGAAGATTTTTAGCGCAAAATCTTTCTTCTCTGAATATTTAAGGGAAATATTGAAACTAAAATGTGTTACAATTAGGCCATTACATATTTATCTAAATTTTTAGCCTGTATCTTAAGATACGTACTTTTTGCCTCGACACCAGAGTGAATAAAATAATTAATAAATTTCCTTGAGTGGAAATCGAACCAACAAACTGTACACACATGTGCCACTGCGCCACGACTGGCCTCGTTCTATTCATCATCAATGAACTGTAAACTACATGTAACCACACTACTAGATAAATAGTATTAGCAATTTTTAACCTTTTGTCTAGGAATTAAAGCCTAAAATTGTGTATGCATTATAGTTTATCTTTGTACTAACATATAGAATGTGGAGAAGGCCCAAATCGGATTTCAGCTTGTTTGGTCATTACCTTAACGGGTGTCACATTTTCCAAAATATGATTTTTACACATATTTACGTACACATAAAATTTTTCCTCTCTACTACAATTGCGTGCTAGTAAAAGGAAAAAAGTATTGAACTCTCCGGGACGTTTGAGTTTCCGTCTTATTGAACTCTCCACGGTAGACCTGGACATTTGATATAAATTTCCTGGAAGAGGCCGTCGTGGCGCAGTGGCACAAGGATGCCCCCCGCAAACGCGACGGTAGGGGGTTCGATTCCCACTCGAGGAAGTGAAATATTTCTTTACGTTTATTTTCGCCACTCCACACGCAATGCCCCCATAATTCGGCAGAAATTGGGGAACGGAGCGTCTTAACACTAGATGCTCCGTTCCCTCTGCCTATCCTGCTGTGTACGCAGCGTGAATTTGATTTAAATATCACTATATTTTATAATAGTAAAACGTTATCTTTGACTAACGACTGTACCACGACGCGACGACATCAAACAGAAGCTATAATTCCTTATAAAGTGTTGCGTATAGAATATTGGAATGATGAGTTAAAGCAAAGGTGGCACACGTTTTTCGAGCGTCAAATGACTTTCCTCATTTTCTGCTATAAACAGTATACGACACTCACACGTCTGTCTAAGACTCGTGGTGAGCACGTCCAAAGTAAATGGAGTCAATGGACCAAATAAATATAAAGTTAGAAAATTTTACACTACCTTGTCGACATATATCTTCCTGTATACGTCATAAGCATAAAATGATTTGATTTTTTTTCTTCTCTGGTTCACTGTTTGTCATCTGATAGACCTACGTTAAAAATTAATGTAGGTATATCAGAAAGGATACTTTTACATAAAATTACTCGATATTTCGATATTCGATACTTTTACATATCTTTTCTTATAACGACAAGCTATAGTATAATAATTTTATTATTTATGTAGTGTAGATTTCAAATTATTTCGTGATTACTTTACAGGACAGATTCACAAACTGATGGTAGACGATGGATGGTAGAGTTTCAGGTAATTTTCCAATAACTTTACCTTTAATTGTTTATATTTTTTCTAGCTTTTACACTGTATCCCACACAATGTATGGTAGTCCGAGAGACGGGAACTTAGTGTTAAGACACTCCGTACCCATTGAGACACTTCCTCACCCTACTTTCAACTGAATTCTATAAGCATTGCGTGTAAAGTCATGAGTGGCGCGACCCAAAGCCGCCTATTATTATATATATCGTTGTATATTAATATGTTATTTTTGTAATAATATATGAATGGAGAATTATAAGGTATTACCCGTGATAAATCATCGTACTTCCCGATAAATAAAGTTGTAATTTTCCCAAATGATAAGCTCGATAACGGAACAAAAACATCTGTGGTGTGTATGTTTTAAATGATAATAATAATGAATGAATGAATGAATAAATAAATGCTAAATGACAGCAAAGTGGTAATAACACATATGGGGGGGGGGGGGGCCTTGTTGTCCATGAAAGAGAGAGTGGAAGTGAGATGATCCCTGAGGTGATTCATGTACAAATGTATTGAATATTATTTTTATGCCAGTCAAATACATTTTTATAGTTATCCTTAATTTTCTAGAATAATATTAGATGATACTTTTATACTTATATTTTATTAAAGATAATATTCAAACAAATTCACGCGTTCAGAGGTTTAAATTTAGTTCACATATTATAACATACATAACATTAAAAGTTTAAAGTCAACGATATTATTTTTATTTATTTTTAAGGGAAACATACAGTATATCAAATATATTCTAATAACACACAATAAATTTTACATATACTTATCAAGTATCCACCAAAAATATTATAAAATTTGCGCCAACATTCTTAATACCTTCAATATATTATTATTTGATCGCAAAATGATCTTTAGACATAATTGCATACAAAACAACTCAGACGCATATCAGCCTGCCAATAAATTAACAAAATTATAAAATTACTTTTGACGTACAACATGGCCTAGTTGGCTCATGCTCGATTGAATGATATATTTGTAGGTACAAGTTCTACTTGCAAAATATTAACATGTAAAATTTTGTTTTAAATATTGATTATCTGGCACGTAGCAGGACGGGCAAAAGGTGGTGACCTAGTGTTAAGACACTCTTTTGCCATTAAGATTCCTCCGTTCCCCACTTTCCACCGAATTCAATATTAATTATAAATATTTAATAGAGGCCAGTCGTATCACAGAGGCAGGACATGGTTGTGAGTTCGATTACGACCCGATAAAAATGGCCACTCCACCAAGGCCTTGGTGCCAGTGCGTCGTTGAGTTCCACCACTCAACAACCAATGCCTTGATATATTCAGCAGAAAGTGTCTGATTACTAGGTTTCCTCTGCCCACCCTGCTGCATGCGAAATGCAGCGAGAAGCTGATTTTTTTTAAATATTTCAAAAATTATCAACAAGTCATTGTGAAACTAAATGAGCAAATTTCATTAACTTCATTTACTGTTACCTGTGTCTTGAAGAAGATGTATATATCATATAATATACCAGTGTGAATAGTAAGATATTAGAAAAAGTGAACGAAGTGGTATATATTTGGGAAGTATGTTCAGTAGAGATGGAAGATACGCGATGGAAGTGGAAATGTGCATTGTCTGCCGTTACACAGGGTTACTGCTTTAGCTGCATTGGTGAGATGGCGAACGTCAGCACAGCTGCAGGTTTGGCCGACTCTCTGACTATCCCGCCAGGGATTCAGCGTGAAGTTAAGTACGTATTTAATACATATAAGCAGTACAGGTGTTTCGAACACTTATTATTTATAAAGATTTATTTACAAAATTTAGTTGATTTTCTAGTAGATTTACAGTAATGTTAAATTACATAGTTTAAGCCATCGAAAAAGCATCAGAACGCTAAAATTTAAGAGATTTTTAATACAAAACGTTCACGTAAAGCGCCTACAAAAATTAAGGAAGCAAATTCACAGTTTAATTTAAAATCCACCCAACCAGTTTTCTTCACATTATAAGTAATAAATTAATTCTTAAAAATACTCATTCTGCTGAAACTTCTAGTATAGTGGAGAAACTCAACGTCATGCTTTTTGACATCCGAGCGAAGAGATGAAAATATTTCAACTCCTCGAGTTGCAACGAAGTTGTGGGTACAACTCGTCGCGTTTACAGTCACACGTTTGTACCTGCGCGTCGACTGGCCTAAGCGAGACTTACCATTGATATTATAGAAGATACTTATTTATCTAAATCATGCGAAAAGGCTTATTTATTCAGATCAGATCGAAAGAAATATTTAATTTATTTCCATTTTCAATCGATCTATCTTATTAGATAGAATTGTATGTCTGGCTCTGCCAACGTCTCATAACGCAGGAGATTTGTAATGCAAAAATATTACTCAACGCTCAAAATAGAGCGAAGACTACGTAAATTACTAAAATAACTGAGAATAGCAATGAGTGTACTTTTTGAAATAAAATTAATTCATTGAGGGCAACGGGACCGGGAACGACGGTATACACGAATATTTAAATATCTTATAACGTAAAATGGATTCTGAAAATTTTATAAGACAAGAAAAATCGGAAAATGCGAAAGTGGAATCTAGTAAAACAGATAATTCTGAAGAAAAGTCTGAAGAATGTGATATTTCGGAGTCCAAGGTGCCAGACTCGGAGTGTTCTCTAATACACGGAGGATGTCCCGCAGGTTATCAAAGAAAAGGGCCTTTTTGTCTTCCCATAGAAGATAACGAATATTAATATAAAAGTGTTTGTCTAAAATGGAGTGAATAGTGTGGTGTATTATCGTCATGCGTGAGTCATACACAGGTAAAGATATTTTTTGTTGTGTGCTTTTATTGTTAATTAAATTATTCTTTTTTTTTTTTGAAAATAAAAAAATCATTACTATAATCATTAATATTATTAATGAGTTCTTCATATATTATAAGCATATTGTATTTATTTGCTAAAGCTCCACAGGAAAACATTTAAGAAAACATGATTAATAACATATTAATTTTATTACAAAATATTTTAGTTTATGCGTTTATTATTTCATGTGTCAGATGTATTTTTTATAACTTCATAAAGTTTTTGTAATATAAATAATTTTGAATTTATCTTTTTTTTAATTTCACTACTAATTTTCTATTGGCTAAGTCTGACTCACGGAGAAATGAAATATGTGTAATTTACATTACTAAATACTGTAATGAATTTATTATTAAATTATCCAAACTTTTTTTTCAGCTGCGTCTCTCTGTAAATGCGACCTCTGGAAATGCGTGACGCACAGTATCTCTCTGTAAATGCGACTGTTGAGTTCAAATCCCACCTAGGGGATTGGGTTATTTTTATTTCCTAGTGTTATAAAATTATATGGTATGTGAGAACGAAGTATCTTCGATTATTATCTAAGATTCACTCTGTCCACCATGCTAGGCTGGAACGAGCCTGAAGTTGATCGATATAATATTTATAATGCGCTTATATATTATATATAAAATAAATGAAAAAGAAATCGACTTGTCACAATGGGTACATTTATTAATAATAAGTCACTCTATAATAAGTCCACAGATAATAAATTAAAAGAAAACAAACTGCTTCCTCTGATGGCCACCACTTTGGTTATATAATCACAAGAATCCAAAAAAAAAAAAAGAAATATAAGTTGTTAAATTTATTAATTATTATTATTTTGTTTAACAATCATTGTTTTGACGCTTATATATTATTTATTTCGTCATCATTAAACATCTATAATATATTATGGATTTTTTATTTACTTTGAACTGTCTTGCACATACCAAAAACATTCATTTTATATCCCCTTGGACACTTTTTTCCACCATTTATACCAAATCTGTTGTCAAGATCTGGCGTAAATGAGATGCTGGATTCCGGCGGTATATCTTCCACCTTGTGTTCGTCTTGGTCCTTTTCAAGAAAAAATATTTTTCCAATATTCGATGATGATTTATCGTTACTCATTATTAGTTTGATCACAATCTCATCAGATCTTATTGGTATATCTGTTATTTTGATCACTTTAGACTGCGCAATATCCAAAATGTGTAAAAATATAAGAAACACAAACACAAATATATTTTTTAGTAACATTGTTTAAATTATTAATTACTTGTTTGTTCAATGGATGAGCTTAAATGAATTGACATGAACAGCTGTCTTAGCTTATATACAATTCTAGTGCGTGGTTGTGACGTCAAAACCGCGACTATAATAAATTATTACAATATTCTCCTATTGACTTTGATTTGAATTACCACATACAGATATACTGTACATACATCATGCATTTAATTAGTTATCCATTAAGGATAATACCTACTATTATAACACAAATATTATAATAAATTGAATCAGATTAGAAGTCTGACTAATTGAGAATTTCTTTCATTTCATTAAGTAATTTAATTAAATTACGACATATTACACGTGTTTTACAATTTTTTATTCGAGGATAACAGCATAAATAGGGGACCCGCCCCGGATAGTGCTCGTATCCATTGTGAACCAGCCGTTATGTCGGCAAAGTTCAGGTCTGAAGGCATCGATCACGATATCAAAGTTAGGATAAACACTGCCTGGGGCTAATGGCAGGTCATCACTCCTCCGACCGTTTCTTTTATAAACATTTTCTCGACACACTCACTGCTGTTAATTCAGCAAAGTTTGATATCCCTTTATATTTTTTATACTTTACTACAACATCAGGCAGGCGAAGGTTCGAGAAAATCGTAATGCAGAGGAACAGTATCTGATTGCAAACGCAAAGATGGAGGATTCGATATCATGGTATCGACAATAAGTTCTGTCTGCTGGGTGTTTACCTAATAAGTTTATTAAGTCTTTGTGCGAGACAAAGCGTAAAGTTATCATAGAGTAATTACTTTATATCAGCTTCACGCTGTATCCCGCACACAGCAGGGTAGGCAGAGGGAACATCGGTGTTTTGACACTCCGTTGAGACACTCCGTTCCCCACTTTCTGCCGAATTCTGGGGGTATTGCGTGTTGTGTGGCAGAACTCAACGTTGCGCCTTACCTCGACACCAGAGAATATAAACATAAATAAATATTTCACTTCCTCGAGTGGGATCGAACCCTCAACCGTCGCGTTACCGTCACACCCTTGTGCCACTGCGCCACGACGACGAAATTACTTTATGTTGTAATATTTCTAACGCCATCAAATTTCTAATTCTAATTTTCTTGAAGTCTTTATGTATTTTTTTTTGGGTTTCCCTCAGTCTTATTGAGCTAGTGCTCTGTGAGTGCAGCCAGGGCATCGGCATCCTCTCTTACCACTGCGTCTTGCGTCAGACATTGTTTATATTTCATTTATAGGAAGTCATTTTAATGTATTTATTTTTTTTATTTAAAAAATAAACTAATCTTTGATTCACAAAATGTGGATGTACATCGTCGACGTATCGATAACGCAAGAAAAGAATGATAATTCAATGAATTATACATATTTTTATTTAAATATTTATTATTACGTTTAAATTAGTATTTCATTGTTTTTTACATAGTAACCAGGAAAAACTACTCGCTTCTTAGTAAGAACTTTTTTAGCAAATTTTTATATATTTAGTTAGTATAGTTTATAATAATATAAATAGTTTATAATAATTTTTGGGACTGCGCTAAAATGAGCTAGTTATAATAAGGAGATTTGGAAATTTGATTTTTATGTGACTGCTTGAAACAGCTTCTATAAACCCTGAAAAACTTTCACGAAATACTTGGTATTTCCATACTACCTTCAACTCTCTATTGAATCATTATAGGGATATATTGTCAGTCAGGAACTGGTATCCTTATACCAGTTCCTTGCTTACACACAGTCACAATTTAGTTTGTATACTATAGTATGTACTGATATTATAGTAAAAAACAGTATTCAATTTCATATTTCTTTTATTCTGGATCTATTTTTTCAAATAGTGGGAACATGTAAATACATGACAGATTAATGTTAAAATAACAATGAAGAAGCGACGTTTTAGAGTTTCGTACCTCAAATAAATAAGGATATATCATAGAAATTACTGCACACAGGAGAGTAGGCAGAGGGAGAGGGAGGATTGGCCTAGTGTTAAGACGCAGGGTCTTCCACACTTCCACAGTTCCATACTTTCTGCCGAATTCTGGAGGCACTGCGTGTTGAGTGGCGGAACTCAACGCTGCCCTTTCTCTCGTCTCGAGACCAGAGCGAAGAGATTAAAATATAAAATATAAGTAAATATTTCGTTTCCTCGAGTGGGGATCGAACCCACAACCAATCGGCTTGCAGTTACGCCATCCAATAATCCATTGAAAACCTATATTTGTACTTTATTTCGCACAAAATGAGTGCATACGCCCGCAAATTTTAGTTTGTCAACTGTTTTCTCACAGTTCACGAGACACACGTTCTCGTTTACCTTAAATGAATCATGAAAATCGTACGGAACCCTCGGTGGACGAGTACGACGCGCAATTGACTGATTTTTGGTTATATATAACTACACACTAATATATGATTATTATTCGAGTTTTAGAGTTTATTTTAATAGTTAAGTGTTAAATACTGAAGAACTGTGAATGTAAATGTTACTAAATTGTTAATACTATACTTAATTTCTGAGCTGAAACAAACATTGTTAAAAGCTGGTTGCGGTGCAGAGATAATTTTATCAGGAACTATTAATAAATAAAATTATTATAAAATATAAAATAAGATAAATGAAAATAATATTGATCAAAAAAAATTTATTAATTGTTAGTATCCTAACAGTAAAATAACAGTAAATAACAGTAAAATTTTACGTTGGATATATTACAATAGTCTTATACAGCCTTATGATTTTGAAGTTTAAATATTTTTGCATTTCCCATGAAAAGTTATGATATTTTTTTTTCATTAATATTTTTTTTATTTCTAATTAGCATATCCTGTATAAATTATAATTAATAAACAATTTGATAGCCAAGTTACTTCTGAAAAATTAAAAAAACAAAATTTAAAGCTTTCGATTTATAGAGTTGCTTAAGAACTTATTAAGTTTATTAATAATAATAATAAAAATAAAACACATTATACACAAGGAAATATTATTTATAACATTTATATGCAAGCAAAATAAATCAACGTGACGTTGGCGAAGTGATTAGTGCTGAACTGGCACGCTCTTAATGCCAAAAACATATAACAAAAACAATAATTATTTATATTTATTTTATTAAAATACAATTTTTAAACCGGCTTACAGCCTTGTATGCCTTTCCTCTTATATCCTATGGGACATTTTAGTGTTGTTATACCCATTCTATTACCAATATCAGGTATACTTAACGGAACTGCGTCAGTGGACGTTTCTTGGACTTTATTATCGTTCGTTTTCAAAAATATAGATATTTTTCCCATATTCTCCGATAACTTGTCGTAGTTTGGAAAGAATTTGACATATAACCCTCCGGATGTGAACGGTATCTCTGCATACTGTATGATTCTAGCTTGTACGTTATACACTATTTGCACTGTTAATATCAAAAATATCAATTTATTTGCGCACATTTTTTATTATATATTATTATATATAACTAATTTTAAATATTTTTGAATACTTGTGGAGCTCTGAACGCGTAAGCCCGAAGTAAATAATTCGGAAAGCTTACATGCTTATATACTCGGGTCTCGGTTACCGTACATCCTTATCCATGACGTCAATATACGATATTCAAATTAATTAGCCTCAGGACTATTTTACCATATATAATAGTTAACATTCTAACCATATATGTGTATGGAAATAATAAAAATATAAATATATGTGTTTACCAAAATTGTATGCATTTATCTAATATAAAAAAAAATTTAAAAAAAGTTTCACTCTGTATACCGCACACAGCAGGGTAGACTTAGGGAAGCTAGTGTTAAGACGCCTGTTTCTCATTTTCTGCCGAATTTTTCGAGGCATTGTATGATGAGTGTCGAATCTCAACGCCGAACTCGTTTTCACCTTGCTTGGTGCCAGAGCGAAGAAATGAGAATATTAATAATTAATAATGAATTCCCTTGTACCCCTGTGCCACGAGGCCTCATTAGAAATAACAAATATATAGGAATATAGCAACATAATTAAATTAAAAAATGCATAAACTTGATGTAAACAAAATAATCTTAATTCTGATTAAATCTATAGAAAAAAAAACTAAAGAAAAACTACCGACCAAGTGTGTATTAAGTGTTATATTATGTTATTTAATGAAACAAACCATTTATGACTCCTATACAAATGTTGCACTATATAAAAGTCACGCCATTTTCTTCACATTATTACATGTAACATAGTTGTTATATGTCTAATTTTTTTTATTTAAAATGTATATAGCTGAATTTGTTTGTTTCTGTATAGGGACCGTCGTGGCGGCACTGTGGTTGAAGTTAAGAGATCGACTACCATTTTGATCCCCGCGAGGCAACGAAAATAACTCATTCCTCCGAATAGTTGTAAAATTTTTTTTTTTTAAATGTATTTCGAAATTAAAGAAAAACACATCGTTATGTATCTAATTACACCGGGAAAACAACTCTTAGGTTATAAAACCGGCTAGTTTGATAGGTTTAACGCGCGCGTTTCGTTTAACCTCAAGAACTAATAATTCAATTGGAAGAAAATATCTATGTGTTGCTTAGTCCATTAATTAAGAGAGGCTTTTTTTTGTCTTTGTTAATATACATTGTTTTTTTGAATGAATATGTTAATATAAACTAAGTATATTGGATGAGAACGAATGAAAATTTCAGAATACAATGTGTCAATTCACGACTCTTTTTTTTTTTTTTTTTTATGGGAGAGGACAAGGCAAACGAGCGTTCGGGTCACCTGATGGTAAGTGATCACCGCCGCCCACGACCCCATGCAACACCAGAGGAGCCACAGGTGCGTTGCCAGCCTTTAAGGTGGAGAGGAAGGGCACCGGGGCCCGGCATTACCTAATGCGAAACGCAGAAAATGCGAAAAAATGAAAATGACTCTTAGCTAATTCCATTAGAGCACGCAGAAAATGCCGGAGGTAAAGGCTAGTTATATATAATAGTCTTTATTATAAAGTGTCCAATGAATAAATAAGTTTATACCGCCTCCACATGGTTTACATATTTACGAAAATGGATTATACATAGAGAAAAATAAAAATCTCATATTAATACCAAGCTTTCAAATAGTATTTAGATATTTGCAGGTAAAACAAAAGACATTGATATATACATATAAAATAATTTATTTATTTATTCTACATGAAAACATACAATAAACACAAATAAAATATAACATATAAATATTTTAACATGCTAATATATTAATCAGTCACTAACTTAGACAAAGCCAAGTTACAATATATAGAAAAATATAATATAATTAAAATCAACATATGAATTTTTGTTGAACTAAAATAGCAGCAAAAATACAGTTTTCTAACATCAAATTTCACAAGGACATAATTTTTTATCGAAATTTAACTATATTTGAAGTACACGTTCATGTCACAGTAAATCTTGACTTCTTCTCTTCTCGTCTCTTCTCTCTTATGGGGTCACACATTTTGGACCACGTCTAACTAGACCGACAGCGCACTTCCCACTAACTATACCATGCCTGTTACCCAAATCGGGTATAAAATCATTATCAGTTGGAAGAACCGCGCTCGTCAATGAAGGCACAATCACTTTTTCCTCTACTTTCTCTTCCATAACAATTTTTATAGAGGCCGACGGTGCTTTGGTTTTTGGGTCTTCTTTAATTGCTATCTTCATAATAAAATTTTCGTTCAACGGTATCTCGTTCATTCTTATGACAGCACCATTTATGATCGCCAATATTGAAAAGAAAATGCAGAATCGCAGGCAAACAGACACAGAAGACATATTTTATATTAAAATATTATAATTTTTCAATGTCTGAAGCGACTGCGCGACTTGGCTGCGTTAAGTGATGTGTGCTGGATATCAAAAACAAAGGTTATTTATATTCAAAATTAATTCTTGTAAACGTTTTCCTATTACGTAAACTTTAAATCCCAGTGGGAAATATGACTAACACAACAGAGCTTAGTATCGCCTCTTTGAATACGAGTATATTACGTATAGTTATAAAATTAATTGATATAAGAATTTTTTAAAGATTTAAATTGGTTTTTACTAAATTTTTGAATCATAATTTAGTTTTGGTGCCATAACGGTGCCAATTAATTTTAATTATAAGATTGATCGTTGAACCTATGTATTCTATAAAAATATGTTATAAATTTATTATTTTTTTAGAAAAAAAAATATAATATAAGAATATACTTTCTTATAGATTGAGATTCTAGGGCCCTAAAGAATTTTAGCAAAGCTGAAATTTAGAGGATTTATAGTCTAATATGTAGTTAAGACTTTTTGCACATTCTCTAACTTGAAAGTAAAAAATGTATATACCAAAGATAGGATAAAATTGGGGCAAATGACGTTAAACTATCAAGCTTCAATTTTAAATATATTATTTCAAGACTCCTCATAAGCACTTAGACCAATCCGATGGCTCAATCATCTTGCCAGACAGAGACATACCTTTATTTGGGGTTGCCTCTGAAAGAACACCCCATTTTCAAGTTACAGAGTAGACATACTACATATTAGATTTTGCTAAGATGACGTAGATCTGGTGGCTTTGGGATATTGGTATATTACTAATTACATGACCTTATATTGATGGAATCCCCTTTTCAGAGTACTTTGTACAAAATTATGCTTTTTTTTTAATTAAAAAATATTTTCGCTAATTCAAATAAACTATTGAACACAAAGTAGCAGGATAGGCAGAGAGAACTTGGGAACCTAGTGTTAAAACACTTCGTTCCGACCCGTTGAGGCGCGGCGTTGAGTTGCAGCGGAGAGTGGGGAACGGAAGTCTTAATGGGAACAATGTATCATTACGACATATCGTCGTCAGTCAGAAATAATTATCTAATTATAATTATTTCTTACTGACGACTGAGCTGATGACTGAGCGGGGAAAAGAAAGGAGGAATCGAGCCCAAGACCATCTAATTT
>JBAIZZ010000023.1:963774-983460 GCA_037355905.1 Heliconius aoede
TATTGGAGGAATTAATAGGAGCAAATAGCAGGATAGGCAGAGGGAACTTAGTGTTAAGACCACCTCCGTTTCCCTTTACGACTTAACCCCGAAATCTGTAGACATTGCATGTTGAGTGGTGGAACATATCGAAGAAATGAAAATATTAAATATTTCATTTCGTCGATTGGGAATCAAACCCATGACCTGTCACGTGTACAGTCACACGTTTATCCCCGTAAATTCCTGTGGACTCCATCAAACTTAATTAAAGCTGTCTACTAAGGACCGAACAACTTAAAGATCGATTCATTTTATCTTCAAAAGCTTTGCGTACTATCGCATCGTTCAAGCGAAGTAAATATTACCGTTAGCTTCATCAACAGCTAAAATCCCCTTTCCAGGAGCAACGATCTCTTCGGCAGTCTTCTTTAATTCTTCTTGTAATTTTTGATCGGGATATGAAAAAAATGTTGCCATTGTACTGAAAAAAAGGGAACAGAAAAAATGTTAAGACACTTTTTTTTTCAGAATCACGCTGCATCTCGAATATTGCAGGGTAGGCAGAGACCTAGTGTCAAGACACTCCGTGTCACTTGTATGGTTTATAGTAAGTCTTGATATAACTAAAAGATCATAACAGTGGAGTAGGGAGCTAAACTTAGCGCGAAATATATTTTCAGAACTTTCCAGACGAACCCGTATAATTTCATATGTAAAATATACTCCCAAATTAATAAATGAATAGTCTTAAGCTCAAGCTTCGCTTTAAGTGAACGCTTTTTACATAATTAAATCAAATACATATAATGTATTTGATTACATATATTTAACTACGCTCTCTACACCTCTGTATCATAATTTAACACTCTCTAATTATATTAATCGCACTAATTTAAATTAAATAATAAAAAATAAAATACATACACAAATTGAATGTGTCTTGCCTGTGGAATCACAACAGAAAATATCATATATGAGATATACGTAAATGTTTATAATAAAAATAAAGCCGATAACTTAGAGCCACTGTTGTAAAGATTATTTGTTTTTTTTGTCGCGTTGGAACTTGGGTTATCGTTTATATGTTAGATAAAGACATGGAGATGAATATACGTAGTTTTATTTAATTTATATTGGGAGACTTATATTGGGAGCGCATATAATAATTAAAGCTAATATTATACATTTCTACATTACCTTACTACAAAACAATTTTTGGTAATAATTAGTTTTATGAAGCAGAAATGTAGAATGTGTCTTTCACCGGGAACCAAAAGTTTACCAATTTATGTGAATTTAAGCTATTTTTTAAGTTTTAATGTATGCTGCTGACACAATAAGATATTAAATAAAATTAAGTAACAGTCTTGACTGGTATTACATACATATAGAAACGTACAGAAGCTATTTATTAAATATGCGTTCATTATCGTATTTAAAATATATTATTCATTGTATTATTATAATATTCTTATTAAAATATTAATCTTCATATTTTGTGGTCCTATTATATCTACATAATATTACCGACATGTTACGAGAAAACTCATTTCATAAATATTAATTTATTACATTTTAATTTAATTAATTTGATATTACAATATTCAATAATTTCAACAACTGTAATTTATATTCCGCATAGAAATTTGTATTAAAGCACCATCTATCCAAGTTTAATCTAACTACAAGATAGTTGAAAGCATTGAAAACTTGGAAACCAACTAGTTCCAATATAATCTACGAGATGGCAATAGTAAAATGTCGGTAAAAATGTACTGACTGCTTTTACAAGATTATCAGACCTTCAAATGACCTTTTCTTCGTGTCCGCTCGTCTGTTAACAATTTTGACAGTTCCATTCAGTACCACTTTGGGAGTGCTGTAGTTCTGATTAGAATCCACATAAAAAAATGTAAGTTTATTTTTCATTAATTTTTATTAATATTTCCTTTTTACTATTTAATAATAAGAAATTGAACTAATCGATGTCGTGTAAACGGATAATTGTTAACTTTTTCTGTAAGTCTTTGGTCTACGTGATGTAATATAGTGCCCATGTTAAATTCGTTTTTTAAAATTAATATGATCTAAATATGATAAATATTAATTATTTGAAACATTGAAGAATATAGCAAATATGAATTTATGTAATTTTATGTCATAATTTTTAGTAATTTTAATTAGTCTAATAAGAAAATACACTTCATATTTCATTCTATTTTTGTATTTGTGAATATTTAGTAAAAACTGGAAATATATACATGATTTTTTTTAACATTTAAGTGACACGTGTAATTAATTTTATCTTCGATTACAGTAATTTTTTGGTAAAGTTCCAAATATTTAGATAGAAAGTACATTTCTCTTGTGTACACAAATAAAACTCATTCATATGACGCCGTATTATGCTATGTGTGACCCTTGAAGGTCGCGGTGACCTTTTAAAATAGTACGTATAATCTAATTTCTCCATGAACACTAAAAGAAACATTAATAGGCTACTTGCCTAAATATTTAAAAAAAACACTAACAAATTAAATCATTTATGAAGTATTATATTATTATGCTTATAATAAGAACACAAAAAATAATCTTGGCTCATTCATTTCATAAGAATATCCAAATTTCTTTATAATCCAGATTATATTATTTAAATAATCAATTTCTAAGTAAAATTTCCTTTTTTAAACCTATTACTAAAACAAATGATAGCTGATAAGTATATTGAGTCATCGAAGTGACAGTTAATTTTTGGTAAGTTTTTACAACATAAAATATAATGTCGAGTATTTTATTCCCTTTTTGTTAATTTTACAAGGATTTTTTGTATAAAATAATGCCACCCAAAGGTAAAAAGGGTAAGAAAGGCCCACCTGAATCAGGATGGATGCCTGGATTTGGAACAAAAGGTATTACAAAGGCATAAAATATTGTAGTATGACTGACATTTCTTGTAATATATAAATTAAGCATTAACAAAAATAAAAATATATAAATAGTCTTGAAACAAGTTTGAGACATGTTTCTCTTTCTAAACCAGTTATACAGGTGGAGGTGTGTCTCGTTATATATTAATGTAGGCATATGAGTTTACTATGACATTTCAAATTTAAAATGATAACAATATCAGTGGATTTAAAAATATTATTTTTAATTATCTATTAATCATCTTATTCAAATTTATTAACTGATAAGTCACATAAAAATTTAATATGGTGACGTATTTAGTTTTTCTAGACTTTAATTGAAGCAAAACCAGATAGGATCAACCATTTTATAGTGGAGACTGTCAGAAGCTGTGCTCAAATAGAATAATATTATATACATTATATCTGGCATAAATTTACTATATATAATTTTTTTATGAAGTATTAATGGTATATTATATTCTTTGCAGCAACAATGACCACATACTTCCAATACCCCACACCTGAGCTCCAGGAGGAGCTTAGGAAGATTGCTCAGGCAATTGTTGCTCCTGGCAAGGGTATTTTAGCTGCTGATGAGTCCACAGGTAAAGAACTCTTTGAGTAATTTTTGTTTTAAAATTGATGGCTGATTCATCAATTCATATATTTTTATATTTACAAAAATATTAAATTATAATATTCACTCTAAATGTAAGCACTAAACCAAGTGATGCCTAAAAAAAACACTACTAAAAATATTAATTATGGTTTTTTTTCATATATTATAATATGACTTATGATACGCATATTCACCTGCTTATTTGTACCCCTTGGAGTGAATTCTAAAAAAATATAAAATAAATATACAATGAAATATTTTTAAGTCTGAATTTCAATTTTAATGAAATTTGGTGCATATTTAAAGATTTCTCCAAACTTACTTTCACCTCTATTTGACCCTTCAGGGTTATAATTTTTCCAAATCCCTTCTCAGTGGCTGTTTATTATGAAAATAAACATTTGTCCAAATTTCACACCTCTCTTCATCAGCAGTTATGGCTGTGCATGCAGTGATGCCTCAGTCAATGGGAACATCTTTTTTGTATATATAGATATTTTAATATTTAATACATAAATAGATAGCTTACTGTTTGTTGAAGTAAGTTTTTTATCACATGATTGTTTTATTTTTGAAGTGTAAATGGATAAATTTATGTTACTTGTCTTTTGTCTAAGGGATTATCTATATGACAATAATCTTAGTACAATTGAAATACAAGATTATGTTGTTCAGAAAATATCTGATTATGATAACTTTTCACACATTAGTTATTGTATAATAAATTTATATATAATACATTTATATATGTATTTATAATAACTTATATATTATATATGTATAAGTCAGTTTAAATACATATCTAAATTGAACATAAATGGATATTTTTTTTTTATTTCAGTTTATTAAAAAATAATTTCAATATATCATGTAATAATCATTTGTAGCTTAAAATCATTGTATATCATTTTAAATAGGAACCATGGGCAAGCGTCTCCAAGACATTGGTGTTGAGAACAACGAGGAGAACCGTCGCAAGTACCGTCAGCTTCTCTTCAGTACTGACCCAGTAAGTAATTAGATTTTTGAAAACTTTTATGAATAAGTTCTAATACAAATCGTAATTGTATAAGATATTATGCTTAGTCAACTCTTAGTATTTTTTTATTATTTATTCTTCATCTATAATTGAATTTGATAAAGAAAACCTCATGGCAAATTACTCTGTTTTCCACTTTGTTGTTGAAATAAATCATATTTTTTATAAAAAAATATTGATACAAAAAAATTAGGAAACTTTATTAAAATAAATAACAAAAATATTTTACTAAAGCAATAAAATATATTCAGTAAATCTTAGCACCCAGCATCCATAGTAATTTACTACAATAAAGATGTTATGCTGCACAATCTGCATTGAAACTATGTGAAAGTTGTATAACGGGATTTAACAAGCGTTTTCCTCGTTCGTTCGTGAAGCACCGGGGTG
This sequence comes from Heliconius aoede, assembly GCA_037355905.1. Classification (NCBI taxonomy): domain Eukaryota; kingdom Metazoa; phylum Arthropoda; class Insecta; order Lepidoptera; family Nymphalidae; genus Heliconius; species Heliconius aoede. Next base: position 968,714 of record JBAIZZ010000023.1, read on the forward strand.
CTCGTGACAGATATCGCATTCCTATCTAGGCTGATAAAAAATTATCCTGTAATATTCTATTGAAGTTTTGAAAAAATATTTGGGTTTATTAGGCTGTATTACATGTACTAAGTTCTACTTGGGTAATGAAATAAAGTTATACTTGATAGCGAAAATTATATATTTTTTTTTAAATATTTCAATTGATAACAAAAACATATTTCAAATAACTTTTATAATTTGAAACAGTTTTTTTATGATTGATATCTTTTTTGTTCAAACCAGGCCATCTCCGAGAACATCTCTGGAGTAATCCTGTTCCATGAGACCTTGTACCAGAAGACCGATGATGGCACTCCCCTAGTGTCTCTATTGGAGAAACGTGGTATTATTCCCGGAATTAAGGTCGACAAAGGTGTTGTACCTCTTTTTGGATCTGAAGATGAATGCACTACTCAGGGTAAGTTGTGGTTCTTTTTTCCTGCTTATCTAGATAAACTAATAGATTTTGAATTTTGTTTCATTGGAAGAATATGTGTAATGATTTTTGCTATAAATACATCTATCTATTTTTTTTTATATACATATATTTAGCACGTTTAGACAGATTACGCAATATGAAATATATTTTATTTCTAGTTTGGCTTTTAACGGCGTCGGTAGATTTACATAATAATGCATTATAGAGTTTAATGTCCAGTCAGTTTGACCTTGCCTCATTGTAAGCGCGAATGTGACCTCCGTATCACATGTTTACTGAATAGGGGCTCGTCGATACTAATGATAACTAAAGTCAAAGTCTCACGTATAAGTAAACATATATATTTCGTAATATCCCGATAGAGAGATAGAGATACCGTTTTAAGTAATGTTTAGAAAACAATGGTAAAAATAACATGTTTTTATCATATTGTTTAAAAAAAAAGATTATCTGTCAAATATTGAATAAATTAAAACTTATGTAGATTTTATAAAATGTTTAAGGCAAAATTCAGTTGGTGGCCTTTGAGTTTTTCTAGATGTACGTGACACTGTCCACGCATCTCTTTATTTAATTTAGTAATAATAATAGCTAAGTATATGTATACGTACGCTCGAACCATCTTCTTAATATATTTTCAATAAATTAGTTAGACATATATGACACATAGATTACGATTTTATTTCCAGTGTGACTATATCACGCAGTATCCCGCATATGGCAAGGTAGACAGAAGGTACATAATGTTATGAAACTCTAGTTCCCACTTTTAGTCCAATTTACGTGTGGACACGCGGAACTCGACACCGGGCTATATCTTGATCCTAGTGAAGAAATGCAAATAATTAATTCCACCAGTGAAAATCGAAACCACAACGGTTAAACATTCTACATATTATACTTATTGCTTTTATTCCAGGCTTAGACGATCTCGCCCAGCGTTGCGCCCAATACAAAAAAGATGGATGCCATTTCGCAAAATGGCGTTGTGTTCTCAAAATCGGTCGCAACACACCCTCGTACCAGGCCATCTTGGAGAACGCTAACGTTTTAGCACGTTACGCTTCGATATGCCAGAGCCAGAGAATCGTACCTATTGTGGAACCTGAAGTTTTGCCTGATGGTAAGATGGGTTTTTGTTTTACGCTGTATCCAGCTTATATGGATAGAAGGATTATAGTGTTAAGACACTCCATCCCGTACTTCTTAATTTTCGTGGTCTTCAAGCCATTGGTCTTGTAACCAGAGCGAAGAAATGAAAATATATATTATGTAGTCAGATTACGTTTTTAATACATGTAATCAATTATTTTAAATAAATTGGTTAATAAACATAGTATTTAAGATAAAAAAGAAACTTATTATTTGGGTTTAAAGAAAATGTTCATGGATTTTCTTGTCAACCCAGTTTTATTTTGTTTCAATAATTTTTTATCAGAGACTAATATAAATAATATTCTTTGTTTTTGCTTATGCATATTCATTTAAAAAGTACTAAAGTAATTTTATTAGTCCATTTTATTATAAAACTGCCTTCGTGGCGCAGTGGTGCTGCCCGGAAACGCGAAGGTTGTGGGTTCGATTCCCACTCGAGGAAATGAAATCTATCTACGTTTCTATTTCCATTTTTCTTCGCTCTGGTGTCGAGGCAAAGCGCGGCGTTGCGTTCTGCCACTCAACACGCAATGCCTCCAGGATTCGGCAGAAAGTGGGGAACGGAGTGTCTTAACACCGAGGTTCCCTCTGCCTACCCTGCTGTGTGCGTGAAGCTGAAATATATATATATATATATGTATTACACCTTTTTTTCCTTTATAAAAGGTGAACATGATTTGGACCGTGCCCAGAAGGTGACTGAGACCGTATTGGCTGCCGTCTACAAGGCGTTGAGTGACCACCATGTCTACCTTGAGGGTACTCTTTTGAAGCCCAACATGGTAAGATATATAAATGTCAAATATTATGGTAAATAATAATAGATCTAGGAGAGAATCAAACTTACAGCTTAAATAAGCAAACACAAAATTATATTGAAATTTTAACACATTACTCTGTGTGACCATCGTTGCACAGCAGTAGGTACGTGTCATTGTTAACACGAATGTTATGGGTTCGATTCCCACTTGGGGGATAATTTAATTGGATTTTCTCTCTCTAACATACAAACTCGCGAAACCATAGCCCGGTCTTGGGTTTCACCACTCTACACTGTCGTCTCCTCCCTGCATACGGGATGAAACAAAATATTTATGTTAAAGGTGACTGCCGGCCAGTCCTGCAAGAAGTCATACACCCCGATGGACATTGGACGCGCCACTGTCACTGCTTTGCTCAGAACCGTGCCCGCCGCTGTACCCGGTAATTAAGATATTATATATTATCTATATATACTATATTTATATACATATATATATAATCTATATAAACCAAATTCCAGGGGTAACCTTCCTATCCGGTGGTCAATCTGAGGAGGAAGCTTCAGTGAACCTGAACGCTATCAACACTGTGGACCTCAAGAGGCCCTGGTCCCTCACCTTTAGCTACGGTCGCGCCCTCCAGGCTTCCGTGCTCCGCGCTTGGCAAGGCAAGAACGAGAACGTTCTGCCCGGACAGCAGGAGCTGTTGAAGCGCGCTAAGGTAATAAAACCTATGTGGTTATATTTTCCTGGTGCATTTATGTAACAAAATGTACCCAAGTGTCATCAGCAGACACTTCGAGCCCGACTTTCTGCCGAATTTTAGAGGCATTGCGTGTTGAGTGGCAGAACTTAACGCCGCGCTTTGCTTCGATACCAGAGCGAAGAAATGGAAATATAAACGTAAATAAATATTTCAACGTCCTCGAGTGACGATCGAACCTACAACCGCGTTACAGTCACACCCTTGTGCTGCTGCGCTACGATGATTTGATCGTATTAATACCAAAGGTAAGAATTTAGTTTAAATTTTATTTAGTATAAAACAAGAATAATAAAAGTTCAACAAAATAAAGGTAAGTTGTGCTTGGGCATGCGAGTTTATTTTTTTTAAAGAATTCTTATAGCAACTATTTTTTCAATTGTATTCTTGTTATAATTATATACTTAGTTTTTTTTTTCTTCAGCTTCCCACTGTATCCCGTTCGTTGCAAGGTAGGCAGAGGGAACCTAGTGCTAACACACTCTGTTCCTCACTTTCCAACGAATTTTTGAGGAACCCTACGCCACTCTTTGCTTTGGCACCAGAGCGAGGAAATGAAAATATTAATATTTACTATTTTAATAAAGTTTTGATATTTACGTACCTGTCGCGTTTACAATCGCGCTTGTAGACTGGCCTCAAAATGCTTCTTTATGTTTGTTATTATTATAAAACTTTTTTAATGGCTTAAATTATTGATTTAACAAGATATAAAATAAATACATTTTAGACATTTCATAAAGTAATTTAGTTCATTTCTTTATTACATTTGTAGTGTAATTAATGTTATGTAATTAGTACTATTTAAATAACAGTCATTAGACTATTTAGTTTTAAAATTGCGATTTTGGTAATAGAAAGTAATTTAAGCCAATCTATTGTGTTTGTCTGCTTCATATAATAATATAATAAATATTTTTTTTTATTTTCTTTTACGCACGTCTCCTTGCACCATCATCGATGCACAACGCTATGACAACGCTCAAAACTAAAATGAACCATCATTTATATTAAATCTCAATTTTATAACCATTTAATTTATTTGTTGCCATAATAAAAAAAAATAGGCTAACGGTCTCGCCTGTCAAGGAAAGTATGTAGCTGGTTCAATTCCATCCCTGGCATCACAAAAATCTAACTTTGTTAAAGCTCATGCTTACTAAATAATAATATGGTGTAATAAAATTTTAAAAAGACTTGACATTTAAAATGAATTTTATATTTTTATATACAAATATATATTATGGCAACTAATAATGTTATATATCATTTCTTTTTTAATTTAAATTAATATATACTTCATTTCGTTATTAGTTAGCAACACTAAAGACAGTTACTATTATTTTAAGAATATGGACATTTTTGATAATATTATGATTTAATTTTAAAATCTGATAAAAATTAATTTCAATAAATGTATTTTTATTTTTGATGCTCATATATTTTTTAATATCAACTGCCTTATGCTGGACTATATTAAATGCAGTTTATAAATATAGTCTTTATTGACATTTATATGCATTTGAATTGTGTTCGTAGTATAAATTTTATGACCATTTTTGTGCATTTAGTTTGTGCTTTTGTCATGTTTATTATCATTTATTTTGTGTCTGTAGCAGCTTTTTGTGTTTAACTGTATGTATTTGTACTGTACTAATATTTGTTTGTTGTTAATAAAAAAATATTTACTTGTATTGTGTTATGTTTTAATCCTTTAAATAGAAAATCATCATATTTTAAGGTAAGTCAGTCAGTGCTTTTATTGTCTCTATTTAGAATTTTCCCTTTCTACATATAAAATTTATTATTTTTTAATTCTCGATGAAAACAGTGGTATTATGTGTTTGGGAATCTGATATTGTAGCTAGTCTGTAGCACTGTAGCTCCCAAATAGGTGAATCAATTTTGATTTTTTTTTTTGAATGGTTAAATAATTGAGTGTTCTTAACCATTATTGAAGAAAATATGTTCATTTGTTTGAAGGTTATAAATTCTTTTCTAGTTTAACAACTTAAGAGGTTATTATTGTGTCGGTAGTTTTTAATTCTCTTATATTAAAGATATACACATGGGGTGGGGTGAACCTCTACGTATTTCACTGACTTTGTGTTTTGTCGTCTTTGTGGACCAGAAAAATGTAAATAATTTGAATATAAACATGATATTGAATTAAAATTTATTGTTCAACTATAAATGTCAAGATAATCCTAGATAGATGTGTTTTTATGTTTTCCCGTAAAAATTTAATATTCATATAATGGTAAGCAATCCAAGGCAATATGTGGCTAAAATTATATAAAAATCTTAAAACTTAAAAGTAAATATAGAGGTTATACACTATTTAAAATATTAACGGAATGCCTACATAAGTATTTAATTTAAAATCAGATGTAAATGTAATAGTTGTGGGTTCAATGCTCAGTTTAATTAATTATTTTCATTTCCCGCTCTGAGATGATAAAAAAAATCTTTATCTTAAATCAGTTTCACTTTGTTACCCTTCTGCTTTGATGTATTATATTAATATCTATAATAATAGTAATTTAAAGAACTATTATTTAGTACACTGTCTAATAAAGACCGTTCAAAACGTTTGAAAATTTTATTATGTAACTTAGCCAATAGTATATTTCATTATACTATCATATAAATGAAAATTAATTTATTTTCAAATGTATATTCATGAATTTATTTTATATTTTTCAGGCCAACGGACAAGCTTCTCAAGGCAAATACGTCGCCGGATCCGTAACAGGTGTGGGCGCTGAGGCCGGTCTTTTTGTTGCTAATCACGCATATTAAAACTGTTTTATGATACATATATATATATACATACGTATAAAAATACGAAACTCGCGTCAGCGACAATATCTCAATTATTCCTTTATGCACAATATATAAGTAAAACTATATCAGTATAATAAAATCCCAAAAGTCACAAAAAAGAATTATATTATTTTTAAAAAACGCGCCACTAAATCTATCTATGGCATCTATGGCCATTTTGTGTTAAAAAAACTAAAATGTGCTATATTGATGAATTCATTAGAATAGACAATTGCTACACTTCAATAAAAAATATTTTGTTCTTTTTTGACACATGTGACAGACGTATAGATTATAAATTGTTGAAATTTTAAACTTTGAGAGTAGATTAATGAAATATATTGATTATTATTGATGTAGTAGTATTGTCCTGTAGTAATGAGATTAGATATCATTAGTTTTTATTTTGTGACATTATAAAAAATCATAGATAATATTTGATAAATAATATACACTGTGTAATTTATTTTTAATCTATCGTAAATAAAAGTGACAGTTTGCTATTTATATGAATATTATTTAATGTTTTTAATTTAGGTTTTAAATGTATTTTGATATTTTAAGAGTAAATATATTACAGTCGATGAATATTGTAGTTTTATTTCTTGTGTTGTCATATATATCTAGTTATCAAGTTAATATGTAAAAACTTATCTGTTTTAATCTATAACTATATACTTAATCGTAAAAGTAATAATAAGTTGTAGCTAGAGATGCCCAGTTATTATTATTTATTATACTTATTCTACTATGCCATATCCAACTACTGTAAGAGCGTCGTAACTATATTATAAAAAAAACAACTAATAATAATAATATTTTACAAGCAAAGTGTAAAAGCAATGTTCAATTTATATAACTTTGCCCTGCACACGTGACAGTGTTTTCTTATTCATATATATTTTTTATTTAGTTAAAGTAGTCGCATAGGTAATAAAAAAATATAAGAATATTCGAGTCCATTTATGGCGTACTCCAGGAAATTAAATATTTAATCGATGGAAAATGGGAAACGGAGTGTTTTAGCACTAGGACCCCTCTATCCACGCTGCCGAACGCAAATTATTGCGTAACAAAAAAAAATAATAAAAAAACTAATTACATATAATAAGCTACTTACATACATAGCATACGTAATACTTAAACATGAACTCTTAAAGTAATATCAATCGATTATATGTATATCATTTAAATATACATTTTTTACTTAAAATATAAATGGATATATTTTTCCATATTGTCCTTTGTAAATTCTAACGAACTTGTTACAAAACTAACGATCCAGCTCATGGACGTATAATTGGTAGAATTAAACTTATGTCATGGTGAACAAAATTTAAAAACATTTAAATAAGAAAAAAAATATCTTTTGTTTGTTTGAGGACAGCCGTGTTGTACTCAATACGCTCTGCTTTTAGAATTTGGCAGAAAGTGGAGAATGCAACTATCGTGCTGGGAGAGTAGTGTCTTAACACTAGGTTCCCAGATTTCAGGATACACTCTTAGTTTGTCTACAGTATGACTTAAGTTTTGAAGAAACCTTTCTGGCGCCATAGCTCCTGTCTCTGCACCTGGTTCCGTTTTGAGGCCGTCATGGCGCAGGGGGACTAGTGTGTGATCGTAGCCGAGACGGTTGTCGACTCGATTTCCACTCTGGGAAAATGAATTATTATTTATTAATACATTTTTCCATTTCTTCTATCTAGTAACAAAGAAAAAGCGGGGCGCGTCCAAAGTTTGGCGGAAAGTTTACAACGGAGTGACTTAACACTAATATTAAGTTCCCTTTGTCTACCCTATGTGTGAGATACAGCTTGAAGTAAAAAAAAATCATCCTGCTTTAGACATATAAAAAATGTTCCATTACTCAACGTAATACCTCTAATTTGAGCCGAAAAAAACAAAGTATATTGACACTACGTTCTCTCTGAATGAACCTTTCACAGGTTCTTCTTTGTAATGGTTAATAATAAAATTTGCAGTTTTAAATTTTAACACCTCCCGGTAATATTATTTATATTATTTTGAAGGCTAAATAAGATCACATTTCTTAAGAAAATTACAATTTCGATATTCTAGTCACGTTGAACTTGGCTCTTAAAAGTATATATTTTTACAAAAAAATTATAAGTATCAGACGACGACCTGACAATCAACTCATATCTATTACGCCTAATAAAATTTCCTCCCTTCTGTACTAAATATATATTTACTACCTAGACACCACCTTTATTAAAGGTAAAAATTTTATTACCCGAGTTCTTCGACCTTCGACTTCGGTGTGACGTGACGACGCAACGGTTGTGGGTTCGATTTAAACTCGAGGAATGAATTAAATAATATCTTAATATTTTCATTTCTTCTCTCTGGCACAAACTCAGGCCAGCGTTAAGTTCTGCCACTCAACACGCAATGCCTTAAAAACACACACACGCAAAAAAATCTTAGAAAAGTGGAGAACGGAGTGTCTTAACACTACGTTTCCTCTGCCTACTCTGCTGTATGCGGCATACAGTGTGAAGCTGATTCATCGAGCTTTAGGTACTGTTTTACGCGGTCAGTCGTTTAAAAATTTTCCTCTATTTAATCTTGTATACTTCCACTAACTAATGCGAGACTATGCAAATGCAACATCGTGCGCGTCTGATGAACCGTTATAATCGAACGACACTAAAATATCTGTTCATTAAAATGAAAACAACCTTATTTGTTTTATGAGACGATGATATTATTAAAGACTTAATAGGAAATCAATCAATTTCCCCCGTCCTGGTGACAAGATGACGGTGGCACTCAGTTCCTCTACTCAAATTTGATGGAAAGTAGGGAACGGAGTGTTTTAAGACTGGGTAAGAACCTAGACTGTCTATCTGCCTATCTTGCTGTAAGCAGTATACAGCATGAGGATGACGCATTTTTAATATTTCTTGCAGTAAAAAAAAACATGACATCATTAGGCTGATTTAAATCTGCCTAAAATTTCAAGCTGATTTAGATTTTATATAAATTTATTTTATAACTTTAGTTCGTATTTTTGTATATTAATATTTTGTAAAAAAATATTAATGATCAAGTAGACAATAGAGCACAATTAAATGTAATTTATAACAATATATTTATAAGGAACAAAGAGAGACTTATTTACTGTAAAACCGCGCTTTATACAGACAAATATTTACAGAGTCGTTTGTGTCACTAATTTCCGTTTAATCCGTTTCGTCACTTCGTTTTGTCTTTGGGATATATTTCTCTATTCATTTGCGTCGTGCAATTGACACAGAGGTTAAGCACCTCACGTCCTCAACGGTCTCAACTTGGAATGGAAGTTTTAATTGAAATTAAGAGCCATCTTCCATTCTAATTGATTTCTAGAGTCGTATGAGACAGTCTCTACGATGTAACGTGAGGGAGGATTAAATTTATGTTTTAGAACTTTTATTTTTGATTTTAATTTTTACGTTACTTCTTTATGTCTTTTTGTGACTGATTTCTTATGTAGAGGAAGGACTTAAGCCTGCCTGAAGCTTAGTTTTTATTTTCGTTGGCAAATTTGTATGTAATCGTTTTACAACATATCTCATGTAACTTAAGATAATAGTTTGAGTGTCATAATTTGAATCCATATCCAATTTTTTTGAATAATACTTAATGTTTTAAAATATCTATCGTCTATTGCAAGGGGTAATGGTAGGTAGGTAGAGTTTTTCACAAGAAATTAATACTTTTGTAGCTCTGTGGAAATTCTCCAAAAATAAATCAATTTTTCTAAATATTTCCTCTGTTAAAAAAAATTTTTAGAATCCTATAAAAAAAATTATGCTGTTTCCCCGGAATATTTGATGTTCCCGATAAGAAACTCCAAGCCAAGGGGGCAAAGACTTGTGGCTACACTCGGTGCAAATGTACTCCATCATAGATGGTTTGTGATAGAGAAGATGGCATATTACACTGCCAACAGATTAAATATTTGAAAATAATATATCTGTTTACTGTATTTTAGTTAAGGGATACTTAGAACATGGGTTTTTGCCATAAAAACTAAAAAGTAAAAAAATATATATTTATTCAAATTAAAATTATTTGGTAAACTGCAAGACGCGCTCTGTATATATACAGACAATGTCAAAGATTAATTTATAAATAAACACTTCTTCATGTGGGAATCGGACATAGAACCTTCGCGTTTACAGTCTTATGCTTCTCCACTGCGCTACAATTGCTTTTTTAGTTGATTTTTACATTACAGTTACATTGTAAATGTAAATGTCATTGTAAATGTACATGCCATTTTATCAGCTTCACTATGTATCCCGCGTGTCACACATATCAAGTGTTTATTATATAAAATATTTGTAGATCTGAACCCAGATCTCTCAGAAATGACAAGATGCTTCAATACAAAATCCCTTTCTTATGCGTATTTACCTACCCTACATGATTCACTTATTTGTACACCCTATGTAAATTTACCTAGTTCCTCCTTCCTTCGTATCCGGGCTAATCGAAGTACTCCATTTTATTTTTTTTACGACAAGCGTTTAAATAGCTATTAGTAATTATCGTCGAAGCTTCCAAGATTACCGTCGTTTTGGTTAAAATTCTTCAACTACCCACTTACTGATAAAGGTCTATTTTTGGTATATTCAGGGTTGGTGGTTTTGTTTCTTATTATAAAATGGAATGGACTATTGTTATTTGAATTTTGTGATAATGATTCCATCGCTCATTCATGTAATTAATTATAAATAACGATTAATGTATGACTTGCTTGTGCTATTTTTGCCCATACATAACAGGGTAGGCATAGGGGCTCCACTTGCCGCCGAATTCGGGAAGCTGCGTGCTGAAAGCCGCAACTTAACGCCGCGCATACGTTTAAAGCATGACATTTAACTTTCTACTAATATAATTTGAAAACAAAAAAGTTAATACTACGTGTTGAGTTTGTATATATCCAAATACTTTATGAAAAAAATATTAATTGATTGCAATTTGTCTTATTGTCATAATATCAACACCTCTTTTATATTTATAGCAAACACACAAACATAGAAAATAATTTCTTCTTTATAAAATCCCTTGATTATAATTGATATAATAATTATATTTTTGTTTACATTTAACCGTTATATTATGATGTCTACGACAAGGTTGACTAATTAAATTATTTTTTTCTTTTTACTTTGCTTATTTAATAATTTATTTCTATTTCTAATGTTCTCCAATTTGATTCTAGGGAGTATATAATTTTAATATACTATATAGACATTTAAATTCCTCTATTAGTTACTATAGTAAAATCGATGCAAAGCGCGGCGTTGAGTTCTGCGACTCAACAGGGAATGAATCGGCAGTAAGTGGGGAACGGAGTGTCTTAAAACGAGGTTCCTTCTGCCTATCCTGCTGTGTGCGGGATACAGCGTGAAGCTGATTAGTTCGAGTGAATACATTTACTTTGACAGTATTTATGTAGAAGTTTCCCAATTACTTTGAAGCAGCCCTAACATATCTGAGATAAACAAATTAGTTTCGAACGATCCAGAAACCATTTTACAAAGTGACAGTTTAAGTGTTATTCGACTATGTGACCCAAAATGACTATACTTCCGAGTTATGGTGTCAACGTCCTTCATACCTACGTGTACGTCGACGATAGAGAGTACTTTGCGCGTAGGAGTGAATATGTTTTTGTGTAATTTGTAATAGGAAGTAATAAAAATTTTTTTATGAAACTTTCATAGAAAAGATATTTGTTGTGTTTGTATTTTTTTTATATACAGCTTCTCGCTGGATCCCCGCAAATAATGAAAAAGGGAGAGCAGATCCGGGAACCTAGTGTTATGACACTCCGTTCCCATTAAGTCACTTCCGTTTTTTTTTCACTTTTCGACGAATTCTGGAGGCATTGCGTATTGAGTATCTCGGACCTCAGCGCTACCCTTTGCTATGTAGCCAGAGCGCGGAAATGGAAATTTTAAATATTATTAGAAAATATTAAATATTGATAAAATCGCTATATAAATATATTTAGATGTTGGTATAGAAATCGAATGACAAGTATAGTACTATTAGCTTTGTAATTACGTTGTCTGTAGGTTTTTTCATAATTTCAATATCATATTTCTTATATCGGATCGGATAGGCAGAGAAAGCCTAGTGTTAAGACACTCTACTTCCCACTTCACTAAATGTATTACTAAATATGCAATTCTCAATATATATTTTAATCTTAAACTTATTTACTAAATGACTACTATTACAAGGAATAATAATATTATATTTATTTTTTCAGGATAAAGTTCTTCTGAAATTTGGAGTGAAGAAAATTATTTTATGCTGCAATAGAAACTTTATTGAAAATATCGTATATATTTTGTATTTTAAACGCTCGTTTCACATTTTTTACGCGTTTTTGTATATCAGTGCAAAGTTTTAACTTAAACTTTAAGGAATGTATTATAATATTGAAAATAAATACTCGACATTACTTAGTTGTTTAATTAATTTGAGTAAAGTGATTTAATAGTTTTATTGTTAACACTATGTACGTTTTGATAAATAGAAACAATTGGTACGTTATATTTTTTTTTCAATTTTACGATGTATCTGGCTCATGTAGTAGGATAGGCAGATCGAATTTAGTGTCAAGATACTCCGTTCCCATTAAGACACTACGTTTCCCACTTTTCGCCGCAGTACTCAACACCGCGCTTTGGCTCGTTACCAAAGCGAAAATGGTAAATATTTCAATTCTTCGAGTAGGAATCGAACTGCTGCTGTCTGGTACTATATGTGATATTTCAACCACTCCAATATGATTATTAATATATGATGTATGAAAAGTTTCTGTAAAGTTAAGATTTAATATTACTTATGATGACAATTATTACTATTTATTACCGTCTCGAATCTAGAATTAGAAATTATGTTTAAAGAAACTCTGTTATATTAAGAGGAATGATCAGTGATGCCGCACAGAAAATATTTCACACCATTCACAGTCATTGAAAGCGCGACATGTTGGAAGTTCGATTCCTGCTTGAGGAAATGAAATATTTAATATTTACATTTTCAGCAATTCAATAAGCAATGTCTTCAGAATTCGGCGGAGAGTGGAATGTCTTAATAGTAGGTTAATTCTGCCTACTGCTGCCTGCTGCACTGTTTGGTTTCTACGGGATAAAGCGTGAAGCTGAAAAAAAAAACATATCTTTATATACCGATCGAAATATAAGCCACTAGTTTAATTATCTTCAACTTCCGAGCTATAAAACGTTGTCAAAACTAACATTTTTGCCTATTGGTTTTATTTTTGAATTTACAACACCTTAACAGTTAATAAAGTGTTCCTGAATAAACACATTATATCCACACTATAGCGTTGAACAAATATGTACAAAGAGATAATTCTATTTTCTATTATTAAATGCAGCTTCACTCAGTATACCGCACACAGCAAGGTAGGCAGAGGGAACCTAGTTAAGACTCCATTCCCCATTTTACGCCTAATTTTGCAGACATTGCCCGTCGAGTGGCGGAATTGAACGCCGTGCTTTGCCCTGACACCAGAGCGAATATAAATTAAAATTAATATTTAATTTCCTCGAGTGGGGATCGAACCCATAAACAGTTGTGTTTACTGTCACTCGCTTGTGCCTCTGCACTACCCCTGGCCACAACCTTCCATCAGCAATGCTGAATAAGTGATGTACAAAGAAACCAGTCTGTTTTCTGTTATTAAAGGCAAATCACGCTATTTTTTTCACTCATTACATTTATCTCCTTAGAGATAACTTGCGTGACTCAAATCTATTAAACAATTCTATAACAATGTCCATTATTATTAATTATTTCTAAAAACAAAAGTAACTATAATCTAAATGAACCTAAATTGATTAGGTTTTAATTAATAATTACGTTTTTTTTTAAGAAAAAAAATCATCATTATATGAGTAGTTTTTATTGTTTTCTTTTATTTGTATTATCTTCAGTTATACGGATTCGCGATTATCCGGACTATCGACCAACTGCTACAATGAATTTTATAAATCATATCATATGCATAAAATGATTTGCATAAATCGTATGTAGGAAAATGATAATAATTTCTTAATAAACGTTGATTTTCGTTAATATCTACTTGTTCCTTTTAATGGACATATAACAATTTTGTACTACATACTTTTCTTTATAAATCTGATTATACGGATTTTCGATTATCTGTGACTATCCTGGTTTAGTCATAACTACTCCAAAACCTTAATTTCATGATGTAATAAACGTCATAAGTGTGTCAATCAACGAGTGATTACTTTGGTTGAGCCGTTTTGTGTCACTAGAAGTGGTTGGGGTGACCGTGTACAGTCATATTATTGTTTTTTATAATTTTAAGCTTTTATTCCCACACTCAGAAAAGAAAATATTTTAAATATTTATAAGAGTTTGTGCCGCTATGATCAAATTTTTACGTTTTCTAATTGACATATGAAGTCAGTCGTGGTGCAGGGGCACAAGCGTGTGACTGTAGAACTAAAGGAAGTTAAATATTTATTTAATATTCATTTCCTCGCTCACTTAACAAGGCAAAGCACGGGTTGAGTTCGCCACTCAACACGCCATGATTTCAGAATTTCTCGGAAAGTAGAATCCAACTATCTATTTATATTGCTTTATGTCAACTCTCCGTATGATCCTTTGCAGTAAATCTGAAAAATATTAACTAAAACAAAACCGATAAACATGAACACATTAAATCATGGTTACTCCATTCGAAGACTAGGAA